>JARQOD010006955.1:0-40833 GCA_033576555.1 Oophaga sylvatica | reverse complement strand
GGAAAAATACAAGGGAAAGGGGTTAATTTATTAACCCCCTTCCAAACGGGCCTTTTCCATTTATGCACTTTCGTGTTTTTTCCCCTTCTTCCAAAGCTAAAAACTTTTTTATTGTTCTGTCCACATAGAAATTATGAGGGCTTTTTTTGCAGGACATAGTTGTTTCTTTGAATAACACCATCCATTTTATCATGTGGGAAAAAGTGTGGCGTAATAGGAAAAAAATCGAAATTCTGCAATTTATTTTATCATTTACCGTATTTTTTGGATTATAAGAGCACTTTTTTACCCCCAAATTTGGGGGTAAAATAGGGGTGTGACTTATAATGCGGATATACCTTTACGGCCGCAGTGGAGCAGGGTCCCAGGGGTGCGGTGGAGCAGAAAAAGTGGAGCATTGATGCAAGCCGCAGGCTGGGATAAGGGGGTGTTCGGATGTGCGCCGCGCCGCTGCGGGTGTTCGTTGCTCCGGGTGTCCGTTTGCAGGTGCTCTGCCGAAAATTTTGTGAAATGCCAGAGCCCCCGCAGTTCCATGGTTTCCTATGCGGTGGACTCTGGAAAATGGCTGCCGGGGGCGGTGCTGGGTGCGAGAAAAAAAAACGCACAGCACGCGGCCCAATGCGAGTGCTGTCCAATTTTACGAACCAGTGTCCTTTGCAAAGCCGGCAATTCATGTGCCGCGTACAGTAAAATCACACTGCCAGGTTGGGAATATAAAGGTACACATAGATACTTTAGCTATATAGATGTCTTTGGACCACCCATATACAGTGAAGGAAATAATTGATCCCTTGTTGATTTTGTAATTTTTGCCCACTGACAAAGACATGAACAGTCTAAATTTTAAAGGTAGGTTAGTGTTATAATTTGGTAGCTGAGGAGAGCAGGCAAAAACGGCAATACACCAGAGAGGTTGGAATCTACTGGATTGCAGTACCCTGACTAACCACCACAACTAAAGGCAGCCGTGGATCGTTCCTACGTTGGTCCTAGAC
Source organism: Oophaga sylvatica (assembly GCA_033576555.1). Lineage (NCBI taxonomy): Eukaryota > Metazoa > Chordata > Amphibia > Anura > Dendrobatidae > Oophaga > Oophaga sylvatica. Next base: position 39,838 of record JARQOD010006955.1, on the reverse strand, counting down.
GCCTCGTCACAGCCTGAGAGGTTAACTACACCTAAAGATAGAAAGAGGAAAGCTATCTGCCCCGGAGCAGATCCCCAAAGAACATAGGAAGCCCCCAAACATGTAATGGCGGTTAGACAAGAGGAAATACAGACACAGACAGAAAATAGTATGAGCAAACGTTGGGGCCCAATCTTCCTAGAAAGAAAAGGATAGGAAGGACACTTACTGCAATCCAAAAAACCCTAAAAAATACCAACTCTACTAATTGCAAAAACACCTGAGATCACACGACCTCTACCACCTAAATTAGTTCTCTGGTGTAACAAAACTCAGCCGCAGCCACTGAAAAAACTGGAAAAGGCAAATGAACAAATAACAGTGGCTCCAGAGGAACCGAGAGGAGCCCAAGCCCCCGGAGGGGACCTGGCTGACCTCTACAGAAGTGCAGGGAACAATGCAAAAAGCAAGCACAAAAATAAAAGCAGAAAATATCTTATCTGATAGCAGAAGATGCAGGCAAGACTCAGCAAGCTTCAAAGTGAACCAGGAACCACAGTTGAGACAAGAACAATTGATCACCGGCAACCATGATGGGAGGGAACCTCCCTTATATAAGACCAGTCTGTAACTCCTGATTCCCAATCCTCATTGGTTCAGTACTGTTTGTAACCACCAGAGGGAGCTTCTGCTCAGAATTCATTTCTAACACATTCACAACAGTACCCCCCCTTGAGGAGGGGTCACCGAACCCTCATTTGGGCAACCAGGTCGGTCAGGATGAGCTCTGTGATACGCACGGATCAGTCTCCTAGCATGGATGTCCAAAGCAAACACCCAAGAATTGTCCTCCTGACCATAACCTCTCCACTTAACCAAATACTGGAGTTTCCGTCTAGAAAAACGAGAATCCAATATTTTCTCAACCACATACTCCAGATTGCCCTCAACCAAAACAGGGTCAGGAGGCGCAGCCATAGGAACCACTGGCTCGACAAACCTCTTCAATAAGGACTTGTGGAACACGTTATGGATCTTAAATGTCCCTGGAAGTAGTAAACGAAAGGAAACAGGATTAAGAATCTCCATGATCTTATAAGGTCCAATGAACCTAGGCTTAAACTTAGGAGATGCAACTCTCATAGGGATATTTCTTGAGGACAACCAGACCAAGTCCCCCACTTCAAACCGAGGACCATCAGTCCTATGCCGGTTGGCAAACCGCTGGGCCCTCTCCTGAGAGAGGGACAACCTCTCCACTACCAGGTCCCAAATCTGCTGCATACGCTCCACAACAGAGTCAACACCTGGACAGACAGAAGCCTCCATCTGTCCCGAAGAAAATCGAGGGTGAAATCCAAAATTGCAGAAAAATGGAGACATCAAAGTGGCAGAGCTAGCCCTATTATTAAGAGCAAACTCAGCCAAAGGCAAAAAAGAGACCCAATCATCTTGATCAGCAGACACAAAGCATCTCAGATAAGTCTCCAATGTCTGGTTTGTTCTCTCAGTTTGTCCATTGGTCTGAGGATGAAAAGCCGAGGAGAAAGACAATTGAACACCAAGTTTAGGACAAAATGTCCTCCAAAATCTGGAAACAAACTGGACTCCTCTGTCAGACACAATGTTCTCAGGAATGCCGTGTAACCGAACCACGTGCTGAAGGAACAAAGGCACCAATTCGGAGGAGGAAGGCAACTTAGGTAATGGCACAAGATGTATCATTTTGGAAAACCTATCACAAATCACCCAGATAACGGTCATTCTCTGAGAAACAGGGAGGTCGGAAATGAAATCCATAGAGATATGGGTCCATGGTCTTTTGGGCACAGGCAATGGCATCAACAAACCACTACAGCGAGAGCAAGGCTTGGAGCGAGAGCAAGTCCCGCAGGACTGCACAAATTCCCTGACGTCACGAGACAAAGTAGGCCACCAAAAGGACCGACTAACCAACTCTCTGGTACCAAAAATTCCGGGATGACCGGCCAACGCGGAACAATGAATCTCAGACATCACACTCTTTTTCCACCGGTCTGGGACAAACAATTTCCCAATAGGGCAGCGCTCGGGTTTATCCTCCTGACACCCTTCCAGAGCCAGTCTCAAATTGGGTGAGATGGCTGTCACGGGTGTATCGCCACGAAGATCGTCGCGATTTCACATTCCGACTTCTCGCAGCTGAGTTGTTGGTGCTATGTGTCTGTTGGCAGTGAGGGAGTTAATTCTACCGTTCTCTGTGCTTAGACTAGTTCCAGCCTCTCCCGGCTGCAGTGTATTAGGCACTAATTAGCTTCCTTCATATACCTGCCGTTCTGCTTAGGAGTTGTCGGTAAAAGCATTCATTCTGACTAGCAGAGCGGATCGTTTCTGAGAAGACTTAAGCTAAGAGTGCCTTTTGTGGTTAATCCTCTCCTCGCTTATTGTTTATCTCCTTAACCTTTTGTGTTCCTTCTGTGTTGAAGTTTTTGTATGCAAGGCAGTATTTACTTTACCCCTTGTCTGTCTCGTGTGTCTAATACTGTTAGTAAGCTGTGATCTGTACATTCCCTTTGGTGGTAATCAGGGTCCTTCTCAGGACTGGATTACAGTGGTCAGGGATCTACAGGAGACAGGGTTAGGCTGGCGGCCTGGACCTCTGTACCATTAACAGTACCTCCAGGTAGAGGGACTAGTCAGGACCCCAGTTTAGGGTCAGCATAGACCCCGGTCCACCTCTATCCTGAGACAGCGTGACAATGGCGGAAAGAACTACACCCTCTTTCAAAATAACAGCAGGATCAGATAACTCAGGAGAGTCCGCAAGGAAACTCCTCGAGAGGGCATCCGCCTTAACATTCTTAGTACCAGGAAGAAATGAAACCACAAAATTAAAACGTGTGAAAAACAAGGCCCACCTGGCCTGTCTAGGATTAAGTCGCTTGGCTGATTCCAGATAAACCAGATTCTTATAGTCCGTGAGGACCACCACCTGATGTTTGGCTCCCTCCAGCCAATGTCTCCACTCTTCAAAAGCCCACTTCATGGCCAATAACTCCCGATTACCCACGTCATAATTACGTTCAGTTGGAGAAAATTTTCGAGAGAAAAAGGCACAAGGGTTACTTTTAGAGGTTTCAGGATCTCTTTGGGACAAAACGGCACCTGCCCCAATTTCAGAGGCATCAACCTCCACCTGAAATGGCAGAGAAACATCAGGCTGCCGTAGAACAGGAGCAGAAGTGAATCTCTGCTTAAGTTCCTGAAACGCAGAGACTGCCTCAGTAGGCCAATTCACCACATCAGAACCCTTTTTGGTCAAATCAGTCAATGGTTTAACAATAACAGAGAAATTACCAATAAATTTACGATAAAAATTGGCAAAACCCAAGAATCTCTGAAGAGCCTTTAATGAAGTAGGTTGGACCCAATCACAGATGGCCCGAACCTTGACCGGGTCCATTTCAATAACAGATGGGGACAAAATGAATCCCAGAAATGAGATCCTCTGTACGCCAAAAAGACACTTTGATCCCTTCACATACAGAGCATTCTCTCTCAAAATCTGGAACACAGTCCGAACATGTTTCACATGAGAGTCCCAGTCATTGGAAAAAATCAAGATATCATCCAAATAAACAATCAGAAATTTATCCACAAAATCCCTGAAAATGTCATTCATGAAGGACTGGAAGACGGAAGGAGCATTAGTGAGCCCAAAGGGCATCACTAGGTACTCAAAATGCCCCTCTGGGGTATTAAACGCTGTCTTCCATTCATCCCCGTGCTTAATGCGAATAAGGTTATACGCCCCCTGAGGTCAAGCTTGGTAAACCAAGTAGCACTTTTCACCCTGGAAAGTAGGTCAGAAATCAAGGGTAACGGATATTGATATTTCACAGTGATATTGTTCAAGAGACACGGCCTTAATGAACCATCCTTTTTGGCCACAAAGAAAAAACCGGCACCCAAGGGTGAAGAGGATGGTCTGATATGACCCTTCTCCAATGACTCCTTGATATAAGACCGCATAGCGTCATGTTCAGGTACAGACAAGTTAAAAAGGCGACCTTTAGGGAATTTACTACCAGGCACTAATTCAATAGCGCAGTCATAGCTCCTATGGGGGGGCAAGGATGCAGATTTACTTTCGCTAAACACATCAGAAAAATCAGTCAAAAAGTCAGGAACATCTTGAGCCTGGGGAGAGGCAGAAAAAACAGGAGTGTTGGCATTAACACATTGGCAGCCCCAACTGGTTACAGACACAGATTTCCAATCCAAAACAGGATTATGAGACTGTAACCAAGGGAAACCTAGTACAATAATGTCATGCAGATTATACAGCACCAAAAATTTGCAACTCTCCTGATGATCAGGTTCAACCCTCATTATCACCTGAGTAGAGAACTGGGGTTTATTCTCAGCCAAAGGGGTAGAATCAATCCCCAGTAGGGGAATAGACTTCCGTAGGGGTATCAAGGGAAACCCACAACGTTTAGCAAAATCAAAATCCATCAGGTTAATAGCTGCTCCCGAATCAACAAAAGCCTGAGCAGAAAATGTAGACAGGGAGCAAATCAGGGTAACAGTCAACAGAAATTTAGTCTGAACACTACACAAGACAACTGAGCGTGCAAAACGTCTTCCCCGCTTAGGACAGACTGAAATAGCATGAGAGGCGTCACCACAGTAGAAACATAACCCATTGCGTTTTCGAAACTCATGACGCTGTGCCCCAGAAGCCACTCTATCACACTGCATGGGTTCAGAAGCTGGTTCACAAGGCAACACTATTCCACGCATACCTCTATGCTCACGCAAACGTCTGTCAATTTGAATCGCTAATGACATAGAATCATTGAGATCAGAGGGAGCAGGGAAACCCACCATAACATCTTTTACATTCTCTGACAGACCCTTCCGAAAAAGGGCTGCCAAAGCATCATCATTCCATTTGGTCAGGACTGCCCACTTTCTGAATTTCTGACAGTACAACTCAGCGTCCTCAAGCCCCTGATTTAATGCCAACAAGGTTTTTTCAGCTTGATCACTGACATTAGGTTCATCGTACAATAACCCCAGAGCCAGAAAAAATGCATCAACATTACTCAAAACAGGGTCCCCAGGTGTCAGGGAAAAAGCCCAATCCTGAGGATCGCCGCGCAGGAGAGAGATGACAATTTGAACCTGCTGTGCTGCGTTCCCTGAGGACTTAGGTTTTAAGACAAAAAACAACTTACAGTTATTTTTGAAATTCAGAAATTTAGCTTGATCCCCCAAAAATAAATCTGGCATGGGGATCCTAGGTTCCACAACCGGCAACCCTGCAAGATAGGTAGCAATACTCCGAACTTCAGTGGCAAGCTGATCCACACGGCCAGACAACTGTGCAAACTCCATTGAGAGGAAAAAAAAATCCTCCTCAGCACCCAGAGAAAAAGAGGGAAAAAATGCAACAAACAGAGAAAAAAAAAATTTCTGACAACTTCCTTTTTTCTTTTTCCTTTTACTATTTTTCCCATCTGTTGAGTACCATATAATTTTCAGTTTGGCCGGTGATACTGTTATGATTTGGTAGCTGAGGAGAGCAGGCAAAAACGGCAGTACACCAGAGAGGTTGGAATCTACTGGATTGCAGTACCCTGACTAACCACCACAACTAAAGGCAGCCGTGGAGCGTTCCTAAGTTGGTCCTAGACGCCTCGTCACAGCCTGAGAGGTTAACTACACCTAAAGATAGAAAGAGGAAAACTATCTGCCCCGGAGCAGATCCCCAAAGAACATAGGAAGCCCCAAACATGTAATGGCGGTTAGATAAGAGGAAATACACAGACAGAAAATAGTATGAGCAAACGTTGGGGCCCAATCTTCCTAGAAAGAAAAGGATAGGAAGGACACTTAATGCAATCCAAAAAACCCTAAAAAATACCAACTCTACTAATTGCAAAAACACCTGAGATCACATGACCTCTACCACCTAAATTAGTTCTCTGGTGTAACAAAACTAAGCCGCAGCCACTGAAAAAACTGGAAAAGGCAAATGAACAAATAACAGTGGCTCCAGAGGAACCGAGAGGAGCCCAAGCCCCGGAGGGGACCTGGCTGACCTCCACAGAAGTGCAGGGAACAATGCAAAAAGCAAGCACAAAAATAAAAGCAGAAAATATCTTATCTGATAGCAGAAGATGCAGGCAAGACTCAGCAAGCTTCAAAGTGAACCAGGAACCACAGTTGAGACAAGAACAATTGATCACCGGCAACCATGATGGGAGGGAACCTCCCTTATATAAGACCAGTCTGTAACTCCTGATTCCCAATCCTCATTGAATGGTTCAGTACTGTTTGTAACCACCAGAGGGAGCTTCTGCTCAGAATTCATTTCTAACACATTCACAACAGTACCCCCCCTTGAGGAGGGGTCACCGAACCCTCATTTGGGCAACCAGGTCGGTCAAGATGAGCTCTGTGATACGCACGGATCAGTCTCCTAGCATGGATGTCCGAAGCAAACACCCAAGAATTGTCCTCCTGACCATAACCTCTCCACTTAACCAAATACTGGAGTTTCCGTCTAGAAAAACGAGAATCCAATATTTTCTCAACCACATACTCCAGATTGCCCTCAACCAAAACAGGGTCAGGAGGCGCAGCCATAGGAACCACTGGCTCGACAAACCTCTTCAATAAGGACTTGTGGAACACGTTATGGATCTTAAATGTCCCTGGAAGTAGTAAACGAAAGGAAACAGGATTAAGAATCTCCATGATCTTATAAGGTCCAATGAACCTAGGCTTAAACTTAGGAGATGCAACTCTCATATGGATATTTCTTGAGGACAACCAGACCAAGTCCCCCACTTCAAACCGAGGACCATCAGTCCTATGCCGGTTGGCAAACCGCTGGGCCCTCTCCTGAGAGAGGGACAACCTCTCCACTACCAGGTCCCAAATCTGCTGCATACGCTCCACAACAGAGTCAACACCTGGACAGACAGAAGCCTCCATCTGTCCCGAAGAAAATCGAGGGTGAAACCCAAAATTGCAGAAAAATGGAGACATCAAAGTGGCAGAGCTAGCCCTATTATTAAGAGCAAACTCAGCCAAAGGCAAAAAAGAGACCCAATCATCTTGATCAGCAGACACAAAGCATCTCAGATAAGTCTCCAATGTCTGGTTTGTTCTCTCAGTTTGTCCATTGGTCTGAGGATGAAAAGCCGAGGAGAAAGACAATTGAACACCAAGTTTAGGACAAAATGTCCTCCAAAATCTGGAAACAAACTGGACTCCTCTGTCAGACACAATGTTCTCAGGAATGCCGTGTAACCGAACCACGTGCTGAAGGAACAAAGGCACCAATTCGGAGGAGGAAGGCAACTTAGGTAATGGCACAAGATGTATCATTTTGGAAAACCTATCACAAATCACCCAGATAACGGTCATTCTCTGAGAAACAGGGAGGTCGGAAATGAAATCCATAGAGATATGGGTCCATGGTCTCTTGGGCACAGGCAATGGCATCAACAAACCACTACAGCGAGAGCAAGGCTTGGAGCGAGAGCAAGTCCCGCAGGACTGCACAAATTCCCTGACGTCACGAGACAAAGTAGGCCACCAAAAGGACCGACTAACCAACTCTCTGGTACCAAAAATTCCGGGATGACCGGCCAACGGGAACAATGAATCTCAGACATCACACTCTTTTTCCACCGGTCTGGGACAACAATTTCCCAATAGGGCAGCGCTCGGGTTTATCCTCCTGACACCCTTCAGAGCCAGTCCCAATTGGGTGAGATGGCTGTCACGGGTGTATCGCCACGAAGATCGTCGCGATTTCACATTCCGACTTCTCGCAGCTGAGTTGTTGGTGCTATGTGTCTGTTGGCAGTGAGGGAGTTAATTCTACCGTTCTCTGTGCTAGACTAGTTCCAGCCTCTCCGCTGCAGTGTATTAGGCACTAATTAGCTTCCTTCATATACCTGCGTTCTGCTTAGGAGTTGTCGGTAAAAGCATTCATTCTGACTAGCAGAGCGGATCGTTTCTGAGAGACTTAGCTAAGAGTGCCTTTTGTGGTTAATCCTCTCCTCGCTTATTGTTTATCTCCTTACCTTTGTGTTCCTTCTGTGTTGAAGTTTTATGCAAGGCAGTATTACTTACCCTTGTCTGTCTCGTGTGTCTAATACTGTTAGTAGCTGTGATCTGTACATTCCTTTGGTGTAATCAGGGTCCTTCTCAGGACGGATTACAGTGTCAGGGATCTACAGAGACAGGGTTAGCTGCGGCTGACCTCTGTACCATTAACAGTACCTCCAGGTAGAGGGACTAGTCAGGACCCAGTTAGGGTCAGCATAGACCCCGGTCCACCTCTATCCTGAGACAGCGTGACAATGGCGGAAAGAACTACACCCTCTTTCAAATAACAGCAGGATCAGATAACTCAGGAGAGTCTGCAAGGAAACTCCTCGAGAGGGCATCCGCCTTAACATTCTTGTACAGGAAGAAATGAAACCACAAATTAAAACGTGTGAAAAACAAGGCCACCTGGCCTGTCTAGATTAAGTCGCTTGGCTGATTCCAGATAAACCAGATTCTTATAGTCCGTGAGGACCACCACCTGATGTTTGGCTCCCTCCAGCCAATGTCTCCACTCTTCAAAAGCCCACTTCATGGCCAATAACTCCCGATTACCCACGTCATAATTACGTTCAGTTGGAGAAAATTTTCGAGAGAAAAAGGCACAAGGGTTACTTTTAGAGGTTTCAGGATCTCTTTGGGACAAAACGGCACCTGCCCCAATTTCAGAGGCATCAACCTCCACCTGAAATGGCAGAGAAACATCAGGCTGCCGTAGAACAGGAGCAGAAGTGAAACTCTGCTTAAGTTCCTGAAACGCAGAGACTGCCTCAGTAGGCCAATTCACCACATCAGAACCCTTTTTGGTCAAATCAGTCAATGGTTTAACAATAACAGAGAAATTACCAATAAATTTACGATAAAAATTGGCAAAACCCAAGAATCTCTGAAGAGCCTTTAATGAAGTAGGTTGGACCCAATCACAGATGGCCCGAACCTTGACCGGGTCCATTTCAATAACAGATGGGGACAAAATGAATCCCAGAAATGAGATCCTCTGTACGCCAAAAAGACACTTTGATCCCTTCACATACAGAGCATTCTCTCTCAAAATCTGGAACACAGTCCGAACATGTTTCACATGAGAGTCCCAGTCATTGGAAAAAATCAAGATATCATCCAAATAAACAATCAGAAATTTATCTACAAAATCCCTGAAAATGTCATTCATGAAGGACTGGAAGACGGAAGGAGCATTAGTGAGCCCAAAGGGCATCACTAGGTACTCAAAATGCCCCTCTGGGGTATTAAACGCTGTCTTCCATTCATCCCCGTGCTTAATGCGAATAAGGTTATACGCCCCCTGAGGTCAAGCTTGGTAAACCAAGTAGCACTTTTCACCCTGGAAAGAGGTCAGAAATCAAGGGTAACGGATATTGATATTTCACAGTGATATTGTTCAAGAGACACGGCCTTAATGAACCATCCTTTTTGGCCACAAAGAAAAAACCGGCACCCAAGGGTGAAGAGGATGGTCTGATATGACCCTTCTCCAATGACTCCTTGATATAAGACCGCATAGCGTCATGTTCAGGTACAGACAAGTTAAAAAGACGACCTTTAAGGAATTTACTACCAGGCACTAATTCAATAGCGCAGTCATAGCTCCTATGGGGGGGCAAGGATGCAGATTTACTTTCGCTAAACACATCAGAAAAATCAGTCAAAAAGTCAGGAACATCTTGAGCCTGGGGAGAGGCAGAAAAAACAGGAGTGTTGGCATTAACACATTGGCAGCCCCAACTGGTTACAGACACAGATTTCCAATCCAAAACAGGATTATGAGACTGTAACCAAGGGAAACCTAGTACAATAATGTCATGCAGATTATACAACACCAAAAATTTGCAACTCTCCTGATGATCAGGTTCAACCCTCATTATCACCTGAGTAGAGAACTGAGGTTTATTCTCAGCCAAAGGGGTAGAATCAATCCCCAGTAGGGGAATAGACTTCCGTAGGGGTATCAAGGGAAACCCACAACGTTTAGCAAAATCAAAATCCATCAGGTTAATAGCTGCTCCCGAATCAACAAAAGCCTGAGCAGAAAATGTAGACAGGGAGCAAATCAGGGTAACAGTCAACAGAAATTTAGTCTGAACACTACCCAAGACAACTGAGCGTGCAAAACGTCTTCCCCGCTTAAGGCAGACTGAAATAGCATGAGAGGCGTCACCACAGTAGAAACATAACCCATTGCGTTTTCGAAACTCATGACGCTGTGCCCCAGAAGCCACTCTATCACGCTGCATGGGTTCAGAAGCTGGTTCACAAGGCAACACTATTCCACGCATACCTCTATGCTCACGCAAACGTCTGTCAATTTGAATCGCTAATGACAGAATCATTGAGACCAGAGGGAGCAGGGAAACCCACCATAACATCTTTTACATTCTCTGACAGACCCTTCCGAAAAAGGGCTGCCAAAGCATCATCATTCCATTTGGTCAGGACTGCCCACTTTCTGAATTTCTGACAGTACAACTCAGCGTCCTCAAGCCCCTGATTTAATGCCAACAAGGTTTTTTCAGCTTGATCACTGACATTAGGTTCATCGTACAATAACCCCAGAGCCAGAAAAAATGCATCAACATTACTCAAAACAGGGTCCCCAGGTGTCAGGGAAAAAGCCCAATCCTGAGGATCGCCGCGCAGGAGAGAGATGACAATTTGAACCTGCTGTGCTGCGTTCCCTGAGGACTTAGGTTTTAAGGCAAAAAACAACTTACAGTTATTTTTGAAATTCAGAAATTTAGCTTGATCCCCCAAAAATAAATCTGGCATGGGGATCCTAGGTTCCACAACCGGCAACCCTGCAAGATAGGTAGCAATACTCCGAACTTCAGTGGCAAGCTGATCCACACGGCCAGACAACTGTGCAAACTCCATTGAGAGGAAAAAAAAATCCTCCTCAGCACCCAGAGAAAAAGAGGGAAAAAATGCAACAAACAGAGAAAAAAAAAATTTCTGACAACTTCCTTTTCTTCTTTTTCCTTTTACTATTTTTCCCATCTGTTGAGTACCATATAATTTTCAGTTTGGCCGGTGATACTGTTATGATTTGGTAGCTGAGGAGAGCAGGCAAAAACGGCAATACACCAGAGAGGTTGGAATCTACTGGATTGCAGTACCCTGACTAACCACCACAACTAAAGGCAGCCGTGGAGCGTTCCTAAGTTGGTCCTAGACGCCTCGTCACAGCCTGAGAGGTTAACTACACCTAAAGATAGAAAGAGGAAAACTATCTGCCCCGGAGCAGATCCCCAAAGAACATAGGAAGCCCCCAAACATGTAATGGCGGTTAGACAAGAGGAAATACAGACACAGACAGAAAATAGTATGAGCAAATGTTGGGGCCCAATCTTCCTAGAAAGAAAAGGATAGGAAGGACACTTACTGCAATACAAAAAACCCTAAAAAATACCAACTCTACTAATTGCAAAAACACCTGAGATCACACGACCTCTACCACCTAAATTAGTTCTCTGGTGTAACAAAACTAAGCCGCAGCCACTGAAAAAACTGGAAAAGGCAAATGAACAAATAACAGTGGCTCCAGAGGAGCCCAAGCCCCCGGAGGGGACCTGGCTGACCTCCACAGAAGTGCAGGGAACAATGCAAAAAGCAAGCACAAAAATAAAAGCAGAAAATATCTTATCTGATAGCAGAAGATGCAGGCAAGACTCAGCAAGCTTCAAAGTGAACCAGGAACCACAGTTGAGACAAGAACAATTGATCACCGGCAACCATGATGGGAGGGAACCTCCCTTATATAAGACCAGTCTGTAACTCCTGATTCCCAATCCTCATTGAATGGTTCAGTACTGTTTGTAACCACCAGAGGGAGCTTCTGCTCAGAATTCATTTCTAACACATTCACAACAGTACCCCCCCTTGAGGAGGGGTCACCGAACCCTCATTTGGGCAACCAGGTCGGTCAAGATGAGCTCTGTGATACGCACGGATCAGTCTCCTAGCATGGATGTCCGAAGCAAACACCCAAGAATTGTCCTCCTGACCATAACCTCTCCACTTAACCAAATACTGGAGTTTCCGTCTAGAAAAACGAGAATCCAATATTTTCTCAACCACATACTCCAGATTGCCCTCAACCAAAACAGGGTCAGGAGGCGCAGCCATAGGAACCACTGGCTCGACAAACCTCTTCAATAAGGACTTGTGGAACACGTTATGGATCTTAAATGTCCCTGGAAGTAGTAAACGAAAGGAAACAGGATTAAGAATCTCCATGATCTTATAAGGTCCAATGAACCTAGGCTTAAACTTAGGAGATGCAACTCTCATATGGATATTTCTTGAGGACAACCAGACCAAGTCCCCACTTCAAACCGAGGACCATCAGTCCTATGCCGGTTGGCAAACCGCTGGGCCCTCTCCTGAGAGAGGGACAACCTCTCCACTACCAGGTCCCAAATCTGCTGCATACGCTCCACAACAGAGTCAACACCTGGACAGACAGAAGCCTCCATCTGTCCCGAAGAAAATCGAGGGTGAAACCCAAAATTGCAGAAAAATGGAGACATCAAAGTGGCAGAGCTAGCCCTATTATTAAGAGCAAACTCAGCCAAAGGCAAAAAAGAGACCCAATCATCTTGATCAGCAGACACAAAGCATCTCAGATAAGTCTCCAATGTCTGGTTTGTTCTCTCAGTTTGTCCATTGGTCTGAGGATGAAAAGCCGAGGAGAAAGACAATTGAACACCAAGTTTAGGACAAAATGTCCTCCAAAATCTGGAAACAAACTGGACTCCTCTGTCAGACACAATGTTCTCAGGAATGCCGTGTAACCGAACCACGTGCTGAAGGAACAAAGGCACCAATTCGGAGGAGGAAGGCAACTTAGGTAATGGCACAAGATGTATCATTTTGGAAAACCTATCACAAATCACCCAGATAACGGTCATTCTCTGAGAAACAGGGAGGTCGGAAATGAAATCCATAGAGATATGGGTCCATGGTCTCTTGGGCACAGGCAATGGCATCAACAAACCACTACAGCGAGAGCAAGGCTTGGAGCGAGAGCAAGTCCCGCAGGACTGCACAAATTCCCTGACGTCACGAGACAAAGTAGGCCACCAAAAGGACCGACTAACCAACTCTCTGGTACCAAAAATTCCGGGATGACCGGCCAACGCGGAACAATGAATCTCAGACATCACACTCTTTTTCCACCGGTCTGGGACAAACAATTTCCCAATAGGGCAGCGCTCGGGTTTATCCTCCTGACACCCTTCCAGAGCCAGTCTCAAATTGGGTGAGATGGCTGTCACGGGTGTATCGCCACGAAGATCGTCGCGATTTCACATTCCGACTTCTCGCAGCTGAGTTGTTGGTGCTATGTGTCTGTTGGCAGTGAGGGAGTTAATTCTACCGTTCTCTGTGCTTAGACTAGTTCCAGCCTCTCCCGGCTGCAGTGTATTAGGCACTAATTAGCTTCCTTCATATACCTGCCGTTCTGCTTAGGAGTTGTCGGTAAAAGCATTCATTCTGACTAGCAGAGCGGATCGTTTCTGAGAAGACTTAAGCTAAGAGTGCCTGTTGTGGTTAATCCTCTCCTCGCTTATTGTTTATCTCCTTAACCTTTTGTGTTCCTTCTGTGTTGAAGTTTTTGTATGCAAGGCAGTATTTACTTTACCCCTTGTCTGTCTCGTGTGTCTAATACTGTTAGTAAGCTGTGATCTGTACATTCCCTTTGGTGGTAATCAGGGTCCTTCTCAGGACTGGATTACAGTGGTCAGGGATCTACAGGAGACAGGGTTAGGCTGGCGGCCTGGACCTCTGTACCATTAACAGTACCTCCAGGTAGAGGGACTAGTCAGGACCCCAGTTTAGGGTCAGCATAGACCCCGGTCCACCTCTATCCTGAGACAGCGTGACAATGGCGGAAAGAACTGCACCCTCTTTCAAAATAACAGCAGGATCAGATAACTCAGGAGAGTCCGCAAGGAAACTCCTCGAGAGGGCATCCGCCTTAACATTCTTAGTACCAGGAAGAAATGAAACCACAAAATTAAAACGTGTGAAAAACAAGGCCCACCTGGCCTGTCTAGGATTAAGTCGCTTGGCTGATTCCAGATAAACCAGATTCTTATAGTCCGTGAGGACCACCACCTGATGTTTGGCTCCCTCCAGCCAATGTCTCCACTCTTCAAAAGCCCACTTCATGGCCAATAACTCCCGATTACCCACGTCATAATTACGTTCAGTTGGAGAAAATTTTCGAGAGAAAAAGGCACAAGGGTTACTTTTAGAGGTTTCAGGATCTCTTTGGGACAAAACGGCACCTGCCCCAATTTCAGAGGCATCAACCTCCACCTGAAATGGCAGAGAAACATCAGGCTGCCGTAGAACAGGAGCAGAAGTGAATCTCTGCTTAAGTTCCTGAAACGCAGAGACTGCCTCAGTAGGCCAATTCACCACATCAGAACCCTTTTTGGTCAAATCAGTCAATGGTTTAACAATAACAGAGAAATTACCAATAAATTTACGATAAAAATTGGCAAAACCCAAGAATCTCTGAAGAGCCTTTAATGAAGTAGGTTGGACCCAATCACAGATGGCCCGAACCTTGACCGGGTCCATTTCAATAACAGATGGGGACAAAATGAATCCCAGAAATGAGATCCTCTGTACGCCAAAAAGACACTTTGATCCCTTCACATACAGAGCATTCTCTCTCAAAATCTGGAACACAGTCCGAACATGTTTCACATGAGAGTCCCAGTCATTGGAAAAAATCAAGATATCATCCAAATAAACAATCAGAAATTTATCTACAAAATCCCTGAAAATGTCATTCATGAAGGACTGGAAGACGGAAGGAGCATTAGTGAGCCCAAAGGGCATCACTAGGTACTCAAAATGCCCCTCTGGGGTATTAAACGCTGTCTTCCATTCATCCCCGTGCTTAATGCGAATAAGGTTATACGCCCCCTGAGGTCAAGCTTGGTAAACCAAGTAGCACTTTCACCCTGGAAAGTAGGTCAGAAATCAAGGGTAACGGATATTGATATTTCACAGTGATATTGTTCAAGAGACACGGCCTTAATGAACCATCCTTTTTGGCCACAAAGAAAAAACCGGCACCCAAGGGTGAAGAGGACGGTCTGATATGACCCTTCTCCAATGACTCCTTGATATAAGACCGCATAGTGTCATGTTCAGGTACAGACAAGTTAAAAAGGCGACCTTTAGGGAATTTACTACCAGGCACTAATTCAATAGCGCAGTCATAGCTCCTATGGGGGGGCAAGGATGCAGATTTACTTTCGCTAAACACATCAGAAAAATCAGTCAAAAAGTCAGGAACATCTTGAGCCTGGGGAGAGGCAGAAAAAACAGGAGTGTTGGCATTAACACATTGGCAGCCCCAACTGGTTACAGACACAGATTTCCAATCCAAAACAGGATTATGAGACTGTAACCAAGGGAAACCTAGTACAATAATGTCATGCAGATTATACAGCACCAAAAATTTGCAACTCTCCTGATGATCAGGTTCAACCCTCATTATCACCTGAGTAGAGAACTGGGGTTTATTCTCAGCCAAAGGGGTAGAATCAATCCCCAGTAGGGGAATAGACTTCCGTAGGGGTATCAAGGGAAACCCACAACGTTTAGCAAAATCAAAATCCATCAGGTTAATAGCTGCTCCCGAATCAACAAAAGCCTGAGCAGAAAATGTAGACAGGGAGCAAATCAGGGTAACAGTCAACAGAAATTTAGTCTGAACACTACCCAAGACAACTGAGCGTGCAAAACGTCTTCCCCGCTTAGGACAGACTGAAATAGCATGAGAGGCCGTCACCACAGTAGAAACATAACCCATTGCGTTTTCGAAACTCATGACGCTGTGCCCCAGAAGCCACTCTATCACGCTGCATGGGTTCAGAAGCTGGTTCACAAGGCAACACTATTCCACGCATACCTCTATGCTCACGCAAACGTCTGTCAATTTGAATCGCTAATGACATAGAATCATTGAGACCAGAGGGAGCAGGGAAACCCACCATAACATCTTTTACATTCTCTGACAGACCCTTCCGAAAAAGGGCTGCCAAAGCATCATCATTCCATTTGGTCAGGACTGCCCACTTTCTGAATTTCTGACAGTACAACTCAGCGTCCTCAAGCCCCTGATTTAATGCCAACAAGGTTTTTTCAGCTTGATCACTGACATTAGGTTCATCGTACAATAACCCCAGAGCCAGAAAAAATGCATCAACATTACTCAAAACAGGGTCCCCAGGTGTCAGGGAAAAAGCCCAATCCTGAGGATCGCCGCGCAGGAGAGAGATGACAATTTGAACCTGCTGTGCTGCGTTCCCTGAGGACTTAGGTTTTAAGACAAAAAACAACTTACAGTTATTTTTGTGAATACTTTTCCATCCAATTATGACAAGAGCATTCTTAAGGTGATACCTTTATTGGCTAACCAGAAAATTATATGTGTGCAAGCTTTCAGAGCGCAGAGGCTCCTTCTTCAGGCAAGATTACATTTGGAATAATAAGAAAGACACATTAGATGCTTACTATAGTAGGAAATTTGTTCAAGACCTGGGAGGTGTGATGCCTTCAAAAGATAAGCAAAGGAAATCAAATTAGCATTTTCTTACAAATGGAGAGCTAGTGTGAATGTGTTATTGGCTATCTGGAGTCCTTCTGGTGAAGGTGTGAACTGTGTCTATGTAATGAGTCATAAAACCGGGTGTTAAGTTGAGTCCTAGTGTCAAAGTATTGAACATCCTAATAAGTTTGAATTCCCATATTTTTCTCTCCCTGTCATCCTTAAAATGACCTTTTAGTATTAAGACTTTTAAGTCTGTCATACAATGTCCAGTTCCAGAGAAATGTTTTCCCACAGGCGTGTCCATTTCATTCCTGATCGTATGTCTGTGTAGATTCATCCTTGTTTGTAGTTTTTGCATGGTTTCCCCAATATAGATAGCTCCAGGGCACCTTGTACATTGTATCATGTACACCACATTGGAGGATGTACATGAAAAGGAACCCATGACCTTATAGTCCAGATTTGTGTTTGGTACACGGACTGTATTTGTTGGTAATATGTGGGTACAAGTTTTGCATTTTTTGTTGTTACATGGGAATGTGCCAGTCACTGATGGTGACGAAAGGACACTTCTGACAAGGAGATTCCTTAAGTTAGGGGGCTGTTTGTAGGAGAGGAGTGGTAGTTCCTGGAATATGTCTTTCAATTTGTGGTCCCTGTGGAATATGGGTTGGAGATCAGCACCAATTTTCCTTAGGATGCTCATGTGGGGGTTGTATGTGACCACAAGAGGTACCCTGTTGTTGTCCTCTCTCAGTTTGTAATCCAGGAGGTTGCTTCTTGGGATTCTTGTAGCCCTGTGGATCTGTTCATCTATTACCAGTGGATGGTATCCTTGTTGTAGGAATGTATTCCTCAGAGATAGCAGCTGTAGTTCCCTGTCTTTACTGTCTGAACAGATCCGAATATATCTCAGAGCTTGACTGTAGATGATGGATTTTTTTGTGTGTCTTGGATGAAAGCTGTTCCATCTAAGGTATGTTGGACGTCCTGTGGGCTTATGGTAAATTGATGTTTGTATGGCGTTGTCCTTGATGTATATGGTCAAGTCCAGAAAATGTATTTGAGACTTTGAAAAGTTGAGGGTGAGCTTGATGGTTGGGTGGTATTTGTTGAAGTTATTGTGGAAGGTGAGCAGATCATCTTTTGAGCCTGTCCAGATTATTAGCAGATCATCAATGTAGCGGAAGTATGCAAGAGGTTTAATAGGGCAAGATGACAAAAACTCCTCCTCCAGTTTCGCCATAAATAGGTTGGCATATTGTGGGGACATTTTGCTTCCCATGGCGCTGCCCATGCACTGTTGGTATAAATTGTTCCCAAAAGAAAAATAGTTGTGATGAAGCACAAACCTGATGAATTGCAGTGTTGGTTCTGTGGCCAGATTGTTCTTTTGAAGGAAATATTTTACATGCTGTGATTCCATCCTCATGAGGAATGTTGGAATAGAGAGACTCTACGTCCATGGTGGCTAGTATCGTGTCCCTTGGAAGTGGGCCCAGCGCTGACAATTTGCAAAGAATATCCGTGGTGTCCTGGATATAGCTGGGTGTGTTCCTCACCAAGGGTTTTAGAATGTTCTCCACCCAGCCGGAGATATTCTCAGTTAAAGTCCCAATACCAGAGATGATGGGCCTCCCAGGATTACCTTCTTTGTGTATTTTAGGCAACATGTAGAAGGTACCTGTTTTGGGATTGCCTGGTACTAGTTCCAGTAGTGAGGATGAAGTAGAATCAAATCCATTGATGATACGTGTTAGTTCCTCAGTGTATTGTTTGGTAGGATCTTCCTGAAGTGGAGTGTAGTATTTTATATCCAAGAGTTGTCTGTTTGCTTCCTGGATGTAATCTGTCGTGTTCATGATGACTGTAGCACCTCCTTTGTCCGCTGGTTTGATGTTGATATTGTTGTTGGCTTTTAAGGATTGTATAGCTTTTCTTTCCTCCATGCTGATATTGTTTGGCACTTTATGGTGTCTGTCCAAAATGTCAGATTTAACTTTTTTGCGGAAACAGTCTATGTAATGATCCAGAGTTTGGTTTGTCCGGGTTGCGGGGTCCAGTTTGTCCTCTTTTTCTTTTTTGCTGTGTTATTCACATTGTCTTGTGAAGTGATATCTGCATGGTTATGAAAGAATTCTTTGAGTCGCAATCTGCGGAAGAATTCCTCGATGTCACTACAGAACTGAGCCGTATCCAGCTGTTTTGTAGGACAGAATGTTAGTCCCTTTGATAGAACATGCATTTCTCCTGTGTTTGGCTTGTATTGTGAGAGGTTCACAACAGAGGGAAATGTATGTAAATGATTCTGTAAATAGGGCTTACCTTCAGCTACATTGAGACCTGCTTTCTTCCTGAGTCTGTCCAGTTTCTTTTTCTTGTTGATAATGAGGTGATGTTGTAAATTATTGTAGAATTCCTGTAGCGTCTCCTTGATGAAACGTGAACCCGGTCCTTGTATTCGGTCCTGTAGGTAATTTATCTCTTTATGGATGGTCCTTTTCTTGTGGTAGAAAAATCCAATGAGATGATTCCGCAGTCTCTCAGATGATCTGTAGCAAAGTTTCTGTGAAAAATGGGTGTTGTAGGTATATTTTGTTGGATTCCTTATCATGAGGCCTTTAGGGATTAGGTTTTCCTTTTTGCATCTGGATAGAAAGAAGATGTCGCTGTTCATTTGTGCCAGTTTCTTCAGGAGATTTTTCAAATCCATCTGTGATCGGTACATTGGGGTATCTTCCATTTTCATGGTGTACAATAATAAATAATATTGTGGTACCGTGTTAGCCAGAAAAATCGATGTGAATACTTTTCCATCCAATTATGACAAGAGCATTCTTAAGGTGATACCTTTATTGGCTAACCAGAAAATTATATGTGTGCAAGCTTTCAGAGCGCAGAGGCTCCTTCTTCAGGCAAGATTACATTTGGAATAATAAGAAAGACACATTAGATGCTTACTATAGTAGGAAATTTGTTCAAGACCTGGGAGGTGTGATGCCTTCAAAAGATAAGCAAAGGAAATCAAATTAGCATTTTCTTACAAATGGAGAGCTAGTGTGAATGTGTTATTGGCTATCTGGAGTCCTTCTGGTGAAGGTGTGAACTGTGTCTATGTAATGAGTCATAAAACCGGGTGTTAAGTTGAGTCCTAGTGTCAAAGTATTGAACATCCTAATAAGTTTGAATTCCCATATTTTTCTCTCCCTGTCATCCTTAAAATGACCTTTTAGTATTAAGACTTTTAAGTCTGTCATACAATGTCCAGTTCCAGAGAAATGTTTTCCCACAGGCGTGTCCATTTCATTCCTGATCGTATGTCTGTGTAGATTCATCCTTGTTTGTAGTTTTTGCATGGTTTCCCCAATATAGATAGCTCCAGGGCACCTTGTACATTGTATCATGTACACCACATTGGAGGATGTACATGAAAAGGAACCCATGACCTTATAGTCCAGATTTGTGTTTGGTACACGGACTGTATTTGTTGGTAATATGTGGGTACAAGTTTTGCATTTTTTGTTGTTACATGGGAATGTGCCAGTCACTGATGGTGACGAAAGGACACTTCTGACAAGGAGATTCCTTAAGTTAGGGGGCTGTTTGTAGGAGAGGAGTGGTAGTTCCTGGAATATGTCTTTCAATTTGTGGTCCCTGTGGAATATGGGTTGGAGATCAGCACCAATTTTCCTTAGGATGCTCATGTGGGGGTTGTATGTGACCACAAGAGGTACCCTGTTGTTGTCCTCTCTCAGTTTGTAATCCAGGAGGTTGCTTCTTGGGATTCTTGTAGCCCTGTGGATCTGTTCATCTATTACCAGTGGATGGTATCCTTGTTGTAGGAATGTATTCCTCAGAGATAGCAGCTGTAGTTCCCTGTCTTTACTGTCTGAACAGATCCGAATATATCTCAGAGCTTGACTGTAGATGATGGATTTTTTTGTGTGTCTTGGATGAAAGCTGTTCCATCTAAGGTATGTTGGACGTCCTGTGGGCTTATGGTAAATTGATGTTTGTATGGCGTTGTCCTTGATGTATATGGTCAAGTCCAGAAAATGTATTTGAGACTTTGAAAAGTTGAGGGTGAGCTTGATGGTTGGGTGGTATTTGTTGAAGTTATTGTGGAAGGTGAGCAGATCATCTTTTGAGCCTGTCCAGATTATTAGCAGATCATCAATGTAGCGGAAGTATGCAAGAGGTTTAATAGGGCAAGATGACAAAAACTCCTCCTCCAGTTTCGCCATAAATAGGTTGGCATATTGTGGGGACATTTTGCTTCCCATGGTGCTGCCCATGCACTGTTGGTATAAATTGTTCCCAAAAGAAAAATAGTTGTGATGAAGCACAAACCTGATGAATTGCAGTGTTGGTTCTGTGGCCAGATTGTTCTTTTGAAGGAAATATTTACATGCTGTGATTCCATCCTCATGAGGAATGTTGGAATAGAGAGACTCTACGTCCATGGTGGCTAGTATCGTGTCCCTTGGAAGTGGGCCCAGCGCTGACAATTTGCAAAGAATATCCGTGGTGTCCTGGATATAGCTGGGTGTGTTCCTCACCAAGGGTTTTAGAATGTTCTCCACCCAGCCGGAGATATTCTCAGTTAAAGTCCCAATACCAGAGATGATGGGCCTCCCAGGATTACCTTCTTTGTGTATTTTAGGCAACATGTAGAAGGTACCTGTTTTGGGATTGCCTGGTACTAGTTCCAGTAGTGAGGATGAAGTAGAATCAAATCCATTGATGATACGTGTTAGTTCCTCAGTGTATTGTTTGGTAGGATCTTCCTGAAGTGGAGTGTAGTATTTTATATCCAAGAGTTGTCTGTTTGCTTCCTGGATGTAATCTGTCGTGTTCATGATGACTGTAGCACCTC
Organism: Oophaga sylvatica; assembly: GCA_033576555.1. Classification (NCBI taxonomy): domain Eukaryota; kingdom Metazoa; phylum Chordata; class Amphibia; order Anura; family Dendrobatidae; genus Oophaga; species Oophaga sylvatica. Next base: position 18,281 of record JARQOD010006955.1, on the reverse strand, counting down.
CTTTGTCCGCTGGTTTGATGTTGATATTGTTGTTGGCTTTTAAGGATTGTATAGCTTTTCTTTCCTCCATGCTGATATTGTTTGGCACTTTATGGTGTCTGTCCAAAATGTCAGATTTAACTTTTTTGCGGAAACAGTCTATGTAATGATCCAGAGTTTGGTTGTGTCCGGGTTGCGGGGTCCAGTTTGTCCTCTTTTTCTTTTTTGCTGTGTTATTCACATTGTCTTGTGAAGTGATATCTGTGAAGTGATATCTGAAGTGATTCACATCGATTTTTCTGGCTAACACGGTACCACAATATTATTTATTATTGTACACCATGAAAATGGAAGATACCCCAATGTACCGATCACAGATGGATTTGAAAAATCTCCTGAAGAAACTGGCACAAATGAACAGCGACATCTTCTTTCTATCCAGATGCAAAAAGGAAAACCTAATCCCTAAAGGCCTCATGATAAGGAATCCAACAAAATATACCTACAACACCCATTTTTCACAGAAACTTTGCTACAGATCATCTGAGAGACTGCGGAATCATCTCATTGGATTTTTCTACCACAAGAAAAGGACCATCCATAAAGAGATAAATTACCTACAGGACCGAATACAAGGACCGGGTTCACGTTTCATCAAGGAGACGCTACAGGAATTCTACAATAATTTACAACATCACCTCCATTATCAACAAGAAAAAGAAACTGGACAGACTCAGGAAGAAAGCAGGTCTCAATGTAGCTGAAGGTAAGCCCTATTTACAGAATCATTTACATACATTTCCCTCTGTTGTGAACCTCTCACAATACAAGCCAAACACAGGAGAAATGCATGTTCTATCAAAGGGACTAACATTCTGTCCTACAAAACAGCTGGATACGGCTCAGTTCTGTAGTGACATCGAGGAATTCTTCCGCAGATTGCGACTCAAAGAATTCTTTCATAACCATGCAGATATCACTTCACAAGACAATGTGAATAACACAGCAAAAAAGAAAAAGAGGACAAACTGGACCCCGCAACCCGGACACAACCAAACTCTGGATCATTACATAGACTGTTTCCGCAAAAAAGTTAAATCTGACATTTTGGACAGACACCATAAAGTGCCAAACAATATCAGCATGGAGGAAAGAAAAGCTATACAATCCTTAAAAGCCAACAACAATATCAACATCAAACCAGCGGACAAAGGAGGTGCTACAGTCATCATGAACACGACAGATTACATCCAGGAAGCAAACAGACAACTCTTGGATATAAAATACTACACTCCACTTCAGGAAGATCCTACCAAACAATACACTGAGGAACTAACACGTATCATCAATGGATTTGATTCTACTTCATCCTCACTACTGGAACTAGTACCAGGCAATCCCAAAACAGGTACCTTCTACATGTTGCCTAAAATACACAAAGAAGGTAATCCTGGGAGGCCCATCATCTCTGGTATTGGGACTTTAACTGAGAATATCTCCGGCTGGGTGGAGAACATTCTAAAACCCTTGGTGAGGAACACACCCAGCTATATCCAGGACACCACGGATATTCTTTGCAAATTGTCAGCGCTGGGCCCACTTCCAAGGGACACGATACTAGCCACCATGGACGTAGAGTCTCTCTATTCCAACATTCCTCATGAGGATGGAATCACAGCATGTAAATATTTCCTTCAAAAGAACAATCTGGCCACAGAACCAACACTGCAATTCATCAGGTTTGTGCTTCATCACAACTATTTTTCTTTTGGGAACAATTTATACCAACAGTGCATGGGCAGCGCCATGGGAAGCAAAATGTCCCCACAATATGCCAACCTATTTATGGCGAAACTGGAGGAGGAGTTTTTTGTCATCTTGCCCTATTAAACCTCTTGCATACTTCCGCTACATTGATGATCTGCTAATAATCTGGACAGGCTCAAAAGATGATCTGCTCACCTTCCACAATAACTTCAACAAATACCACCCAACCATCAAGCTCACCCTCAACTTTTCAAAGTCTCAAATACATTTTCTGGACTTGACCATATACATCAAGGACAACGCCATACAAACATCAATTTACCATAAGCCCACAGGACGTCCAACATACCTTAGATGGAACAGCTTTCATCCAAGACACACAAAAAAATCCATCATCTACAGTCAAGCTCTGAGATATATTCGGATCTGTTCAGACAGTAAAGACAGGGAACTACAGCTGCTATCTCTGAGGAATACATTCCTACAACAAGGATACCATCCACTGGTAATAGATGAACAGATCCACAGGGCTACAAGAATCCCAAGAAGCAACCTCCTGGATTACAAACTGAGAGAGGACAACAACAGGGTACCTCTTGTGGTCACATACAACCCCCACATGAGCATCCTAAGGAAAATTGGTGCTGATCTCCAACCCATATTCCACAGGGACCACAAATTGAAAGACATATTCCAGGAACTACCACTCCTCTCCTACAAACAGCCCCCTAACTTAAGGAATCTCCTTGTCAGAAGTGTCCTTTCGTCACCATCAGTGACTGGCACATTCCCATGTAACAACAAAAAATGCAAAACTTGTACCCACATATTACCAACAAATACAGTCCGTGTACCAAACACAAATCTGGACTATAAGGTCATGGGTTCCTTTTCATGTACATCCTCCAATGTGGTGTACATGATACAATGTACAAGGTGCCCTGGAGCTATCTATATTGGGGAAACCATGCAAAAACTACAAACAAGGATGAATCTACACAGACATACGATCAGGAATGAAATGGACACGCCTGTGGGAAAACATTTCTCTGGAACTGGACATTGTATGACAGACTTAAAAGTCTTAATACTAAAAGGTCATTTTAAGGATGACAGGGAGAGAAAAATATGGGAATTCAAACTTATTAGGATGTTCAATACTTTGACACTAGGACTCAACTTAACACCCGGTTTTATGACTCATTACATAGACACAGTTCACACCTTCACCAGAAGGACTCCAGATAGCCAATAACACATTCACACTAGCTCTCCATTTGTAAGAAAATGCTAATTTGATTTCCTTTGCTTATCTTTGAAGGCATCACACCTCCCAGGTCTTGAACAAATTTCCTACTATAGTAAGCATCTAATGTGTCTTTCTTATTATTCCAAATGTAATCTTGCCTGAAGAAGGAGCCTCTGCGCTCTGAAAGCTTGCACACATATAATTTTCTGGTTAGCCAATAAAGGTATCACCTTAAGAATGCTCTTGTCATAATTGGATGGAAAAGTATTCACATCGATTTTTCTGGCTAACACGGTACCACAATATTATTTATTATTGTACACCATACAGTTATTTTTGAAATTCAGAAATTTAGCTTGATCCCCCAAAAATAAATCTGGCATGGGGATCCTAGGTTCCACAACCGGCAACCCTGCAAGATAGGTAGCAATACTCCGAACTTCAGTGGCAAGCTGATCCACACGGCCAGACAACTGTGCAAACTCCATTGAGAGGAAAAAAAAATCCTCCTCAGCACCCAGAGAAAAAGAGGAAAAAATGCAACAAACAGAGAAAAAAAAAAATTTCTGACAACTTCCTTTTTTCTTTTTCCTTTTACTATTTTTCCCATCTGTTGAGTACCATATAATTTTCAGTTTGGCCGGTGATACTGTTATGATTTGGTAGCTGAGGAGAGCAGGCAAAAACGGCAGTACACCAGAGAGGTTGGAATCTACTGGATTGCAGTACCCTGACTAACCACCACAACTAAAGGCAGCCGTGGAGCGTTCCTAAGTTGGTCCTAGACGCCTCGTCACAGCCTGAGAGGTTAACTACACCTAAAGATAGAAAGAGGAAAACTATCTGCCCCGGAGCAGATCCCCAAAGAACATAGGAAGCCCCCAAACATGTAATGGCGGTTAGATAAGAGGAAATACAGACACAGACAGAAAATAGTATGAGCAAACGTTGGGGCCCAATCTTCCTAGAAAGAAAAGGATAGGAAGGACACTTAATGCAATCCAAAAAACCCTAAAAAATACCAACTCTACTAATTGCAAAAACACCTGAGATCACACGACCTCTACCACCTAAATTAGTTCTCTGGTGTAACAAAACTAAGCCGCAGCCACTGAAAAAACTGGAAAAGGCAAATGAACAAATAACAGTGGCTCCAGAGGAACCGAGAGGAGCCCAAGCCCCGGAGGGGACCTGGCTGACCTCCACAGAAGTGCAGGGAACAATGCAAAAAGCAAGCACAAAAATAAAAGCAGAAAATATCTTATCTGATAGCAGAAGATGCAGGCAAGACTCAGCAAGCTTCAAAGTGAACCAGGAACCACAGTTGAGACAAGAACAATTGATCACCGGCAACCATGATGGGAGGGAACCTCCCTTATATAAGACCAGTCTGTAACTCCTGATTCCCAATCCTCATTGAATGGTTCAGTACTGTTTGTAACCACCAGAGGGAGCTTCTGCTCAGAATTCATTTCTAACACATTCACAACAGTACCCCCCCTTGAGGAGGGGTCACCGAACCCTCATTTGGGCAACCAGGTCGGTCAGGATGAGCTCTGTGATACGCACGGATCAGTCTCCTGGCATGGATGTCCAAAGCAAACACCCAAGAATTGTCCTCCTGACCATAACCTCTCCACTTAACCAAATACTGGAGTTTCCGTCTAGAAAAACGAGAATCCAATATTTTCTCAACCACATACTCCAGATTGCCCTCAACCAAAACAGGGTCAGGAGGCGCAGCCATAGGAACCACTGGCTCGACAAACCTCTTCAATAAGGACTTGTGGAACACGTTATGGATCTTAAATGTCCCTGGAAGTAGTAAACGAAAGGAAACAGGATTAAGAATCTCCATGATCTTATAAGGTCCAATGAACCTAGGCTTAAACTTAGGAGATGCAACTCTCATAGGGATATTTCTTGAAGACAACCAGACCAAGTCCCCCACTTCAAACCGAGGACCATCAGTCCTATGCCGGTTGGCAAACCGCTGGGCCCTCTCCTGAGAGAGGGACAACTTCTCCACTACCAGGTCCCAAATCTGCTGCATACGCTCCACAACAGAGTCAACACCTGGACAGACAGAAGCCTCCATCTGTCCCGAAGAAAATCGAGGGTGAAACCCAAAATTGCAGAAAAATGGAGACATCAAAGTGGCAGAGCTAGCCCTATTATTAAGAGCAAACTCAGCCAAAGGCAAAAAAGAGACCCAGTCATCTTGATCAGCAGACACAAAGCATCTCAGATAAGTCTCCAATGTCTGGTTTGTTCTCTCAGTTTGTCCATTGGTCTGAGGATGAAAAGCCGAGGAGAAAGACAATTGAACACCAAGTTTAGGACAAAATGTCCTCCAAAATCTGGAAACAAACTGGACTCCTCTGTCAGACACAATGTTCTCAGGAATGCCATGTAACCGAACCACGTGCTGAAGGAACAAAGGCACCAATTCGGAGGAGGAAGGCAACTTAGGTAATGGCACAAGATGTATCATTTTGGAAAACCTATCACAAATCACCCAGATAACGGTCATTCTCTGAGAAACAGGGAGGTCGGAAATGAAATCCATAGAGATATGGGTCCATGGTCTCTTGGGCACAGGCAATGGCATCAACAAACCACTACAGCGAGAGCAAGGCTTGGAGCGAGAGCAAGTCCCGCAGGACTGCACAAATTCCCTGACGTCACGAGACAAAGTAGGCCACCAAAAGGACCGACTAACCAACTCTCTGGTACCAAAAATTCCGGGATGACCGGCCAACGCGGAACAATGAATCTCAGACATCACACTCTTTTTCCACCGGTCTGGGACCAACAATTTCCCAATAGGGCAGCGCTCGGGTTTATCCTCCTGACACCCTTCCAGAGCCAGTCTCAAATTGGGCGAGATGGCGGAAAGAACTACACCCTCTTTCAAAATAACAGCAGGATCAGATAACTCAGGAGAGTCCGCAAGGAAACTCCTTGAGAGGGCATCCGCCTTATCATTCTTAGTACCAGGAAGAAATGAAACCACAAAATTAAAATGTGTGAAAAACAAGGCCCACCTGGCCTGTCTAGGATTAAGTCGCTTGGCTGATTCCAGATAAACCAGATTCTTATAGTCCGTGAGGACCACCACCTGATGTTTGGCTCCCTCCAGCCAATGTCTCCACTCTTCAAAAGCCCACTTCATGGCCAATAACTCCCGATTACCCACGTCATAATTACGTTCAGTTGGAGAAAATTTTCGAGAGAAAAAGGCACAAGGGTTACTTTTAGAGGTTTCAGGACCTCTTTGGGACAAAACGGCACCTGCCCCAATTTCAGAGGCATCAACCTCCACCTGAAATGGCAGAGAAATATCAGGCTGCCGTAGAACAGGAGCAGAAGTGAATCTCTGCTTAAGTTTCTGAAACGCAGAGACTGCCTCAGGAGGCCAATTCACCACATCAGAACCCTTTTTGGTCAAATCAGTCAATGGTTTAACAATAACAGAGAAATTACCAATAAATTTACAATAAAAATTGGCAAAACCCAAGAATCTCTGAAGAGCCTTTAAAGAAGTAGGTTGGACCCAATCACAGATGGCCTGAACCTTGACCGGGTCCATTTCAATAACAGATGGAGACAAAATGAATCCCAGAAATGAGATCCTCTGTACGCCAAAAAGACACTTTGATCCCTTCACATACAGAGCATTCTCTCTCAAAATCTGGAACACAGTCCGAACATGTTTCACATGAGAGTCCCAGTCATTGGAAAAAAAATCAAGATATCATCCAAATAAACAATCAGAAATTTATTCACAAAATCCCTGAAAATGTCATTCATGAAGGACTGGAAGACGGAAGGAGCATTAGTGAGCCCAAAGGGCATCACTAGGTACTCAAAATGCCCCTCTGGGGTATTAAACGCTGTCTTCCATTCATCCCTGTGCTTAATGCGAATAAGGTTATACGCCCCCCTGAGGTCAAGTTTGGTAAACCAAGTAGCACTTTTCACCCTGGAAAACAGGTCAGAAATCAAGGGTAACGGATATTGATATTTCACAGTGATATTGTTCAAGAGACGATAATCAATACACGGCCTTAATGAACCATCCTTTTTGGCCACAAAGAAAAAAACCGGCACCCAAGGGTGAAGAGGATGGTCTGATATGACCCTTCTCCAATGACTCCTTGATATAAGACCGCATAGCGTCATGTTCAGGTACAGACAAGTTAAAAAGGCGACCTTTAGGGAATTTACTACCAGGCACTAATTCAATAGCGCAGGCAGTCATAGCTCCTATGGGGGGCAAGGATGCAGATTTACTTTCGCTAAACACATCAGAAAAATCAGTCAAAAAGTCAGGAACATCTTGAGCCTGGGGAGAGGCAGAAAAAACAGGAGTGTTGGCATTAACACATTGGCAGCCCCAACTGGTTACAGACACAGATTTCCAATCCAAAACAGGATTATGAGACTGTAACCAAGGGAAACCTAGTACAATAATGTCATGCAGATTATACAACACCAAAAATTTACAACTCTCCTGATGATCAGGTTCAACCCTCATTATCACCTGAGTAGAAAACTGGGGTTTATTCTCCGCCAAAGGGGTAGAATCAATCCCCAGTAGGGGAATAGACTTCTTAGGGGCATCAAGGGAAACCCACAACGTTTAGCAAAATCAAAATCCATCAGGTTAATAGCTGCTCCCGAATCAACAAAATCCTGAGCAGAAAATGTGGACAGGGAGCAAATCAGGGTAACAGTCAACAGAAATTTAGTCTGAACACTACACAAGACAACTGAGCGTGCAAAACGTCTTCCCCTCTTAGGGCAGACTGAAATAGCATGAGAGGCATCACCACAGTAGAAACATAACCCATTGCATTTTCGAAACCCATGACGCTGTGCCCCAGAAGCCACTCTATCACACTGCATGGGTTCAGAAGCTGGTTCACAAGGCAACACTATTCCACGCATACTTCTACGCTCACGCAAACGTCTGTCAATTTGAATCGCTAATCACATAGAATCATTGAGACCAGAGGGAGCAGGGAAACCCACCATAACATCTTTTACATTCTCTGACAGACCCTTCCGAAACAGGGCTGCCAAAGCATCATCATTCCATTTGGTCAGGACTGCCCCCTTTCGGAATTTCTGACAGTACAATTCAGCGTCCTCAAGCCCCTGATTTAATGCCAACAAGGTTTTTTCAGCTTGATCAGTGACATTAGGTTCATCGTACAATAACCCCAGAGCTAGAAAAAATGCATCAACATTACTCAAAACAGGGTCCCCAGGTGTCAGGGAAAAAACCCAATCCTGAGGATCGCCGCGCAGGAGAGAGATGACAATTTGAACCTGCTGTGCTGCGTTCCCTGAGGACTTAGGTTTTAAGGCAAAAAACAACTTACAGTTATTTTTGAAATTCAGAAAATTAGCTCGAACCCCCAAAAACAAATCTGGCATGGGGATCCTGGGTTCCACAACTGGCAACCTAGCAAGATAGGTAGCAATACTCCGAACCTCAGTGGCAAGCTGATCCACACGGCCAGACAACTGTGCAAACTCCATTGAGAGAAAAAAAAAATCCTCCTCAGCACCCAGAGAAAAAGAGGGAAAAAATGCAACAAACAGAAAAAAAAAATCTCTGACAACTCTGACAACCTTTTTTGTTTCCACACTATTTTTCCCTTCTGTGAGTACCATATAATTTTCAGTTGGGCCGGTGATACTGTTATGTTTTGGTAGCTGAGGAGAGCAGGCAAAAACGGCAATACACCAGAGAGGTTGGAATCTACTGGATTGCAGTACCCTGACTAACCACCACAACTAAAGGCAGCCGTGGAGCGTTCCTACGTTGGTCCTAGACGCCTCGTCACAGCCTGAGAGGATAACTACACCTAAAGATAGAAAGAGGAAAGCTATCTGCCCCGGAGCAGATCCCCAAAGAACATAGGAAGCCCCCAAACATGTAATGGCGGTTAGACAAGAGGAAATACAGACACAGACAGAAAATAGTATGAGCAAACGTTGGGGCCCAATCTGCCTAGACAGAAACGGATAGGAAGGATACTTACTGCAATCCAAAAAACCCTAAAAAAAAGCCAACGCTACTAATTGCAAATACACCTGAGATCACACGACCTCTACCACCTAAATTAGTTCTCTGGTGTAACAAAACTCAGCCGCAGCCACTGAAAAAACTGGAAAAGGAAAATGAACAAACAACAGTGGCTCCAGAGGAACCGAAAGGGGCCCAAGCCCCCCAGGGAGGGGAACCTGGCCAACCTCACAGAAATGCAGAGAAAAATGCAAATGGCAAGCACAAAAACAAAAAACAGAAAATATCTTATCTGAGAGCAGGAGAAGAGGCAAGACTCAGCAAGCTTCCAAGTGAACCAGGAAACAACGTTGAGACAGGAACAATTGATCACCGGCAACCATGATGGGGGGAAACCTCCCTTATATCCAGCCAGTCTGTAATTCCTGATTGCCAATCCTCAATGAATGGTTCAGTACTGTTTGTAACCACCAGAGGGAGCTTCTGCTCAGAATTCATTTCTAAAACATTCATGACACCCATGCCCATATACCCATCATACATATCCTCCATCCCATAGTCCCATACCAATAAACTGTCACGATGCAATAATGGGAATACAGGGGATGAGGAACCTGGGCCCCTGAACTGCCCCTAAGGCTAAGGTAGGTGCCCTGTCTTTCATTAACTTGGGGGTACACTTGAAGGTAGTGAGGCCCAAGTCACCGACCTGTCCCTGTCTCCTGTTTAGCCCTGAGCTAAACCCCCAACCCCCTCCCCAGGAGGTGAGACAGGGAATTAAGGGAACCACAGCAAAATAACCAAAGGAAGGAAAGACAGACACCTAGTGGTTAAATCAACAGAACTTAGCTATCTCTGCTGCAATGCACCACACAGCAGAGTAAGGCACCAGATCAGGAAACAGCAGAAGTACCACTGCGCTCAGCAAGCTCCTGACTCCAGCTTGGTTGGTCTCAAAAAGCAGAAGTAATAATAATAATTTTATTTCTATATTCCAACATATTCTGCAGCACTTTACATTATAGAGGGGACTTGTACAGACAATAGACATTACAGCATAACAAAAAACAGATCAAAGTAGATACCAAGAGGAATGAGGCCCTGCTCGCAAGCTTACAATCTATGAGGAAAAAGGGGAGACACGAAAGGTAAACGGTAACAATTGCTTTCATTGTTCGGACCAGCCATAGTGTAAGAATTGGGTGTTCATGTAATTCTGCATTAACCAGTTAACAGCCAAAGTATGTAACAGTACAGACACAGAGGACTATTAAATGAATAAAGCGGGTGAGAACATAATACGAGGTACCTGATTATGGTAAAAAAAATTTTTGAATGGGCCAAGAGGGCTAGTTAGGTTAATGCGTTGAGGCGGTAGGCCAGCCTGAACAAATGCGTGTTTACGGCACGCTTAAAACTGGGGATTGGGGATTAATCGTATTAACCTGGGTAGTGCATTCCAAAGAATTGGTGCAGCACGTGAAAAGTCTTGGAGACGGGAGTGGGAGGTTCTGATTATTGAGGATGCTAACCTCAGGTCATTAGCAGAACGGAGGTTACTGGTAGGGTGGTAGACTGAGATGAGAGAAGTATCACCAACCGTCAGCTGACCCCTCAAGTGACCCTTTAAAGGATGGTGGGAGTGGTCACCGCCTTCCCCTGACAAGTCAGCAGCAATGTAATTACACAAGTGGCCAATGGGGGAAAAGACTGACATTAACCCCTGATGGCCTGAAAGCAAAAAGGCTTTAATATACAAAGAAAGATCTGCCACAGATCCAAAAGTGGATCGTGACAGTCCCCCCCTTTTAATGAGGGGTCTCTGGACCCTCAACACCGCACTTCATTAGAAAACAACCTACGGTGAGGATGCCTCGATCCACCAGGGTTCACCCCAGCAGTCACCTGACTCTCAGGTTTATGGCAAACGCGGACTGATGGAAGTGGCAATAACGTATGCTCCGGAGGTGCCACAAATCTCCAGAGCGCTGACCTGGAGAATGAATTCTGTACGGGCATAACGGGGTAACTCCAGTTGGTAAGTCCTCGGGCTGAGAATGGCCAACACCCGATATGGCCTGATCACCCAAGAACTCCAGACTCCAGCAGCACACCTCCACCGGATGTTTTTGGTGGACACCCATACATACTCATTCACACACAGACCTGAACGTTTTTTGCCACACACGTTTGCCACAAGATGGTGAACTCTTCGAGGAACTGACAACAGAGGAGTCCCCCTGTGTCACCACACTCACACAATTCTCAGAGGAAACCACCACCCTCTCCTGACCCCTCCTCCCAAGAGGGCTCCGACTCTCAGGGTTGGCTAGTGGTGAGGGTTGGGACTTGCCCCTACTTCTTGGCAGCACCTCTGCTGCCCCCACTGGAGAAGGGGATGGTTGCAGAAAGATGTTAGAGAAAGTAGCCCCCGGGCAGCAGCCCTCACACGACTGACTCCAGCTGACTACTTCCCTGGAACGCATATCTATGACCAGGTTGTGTTTTTTCAACCACGGGAGGCCTAAAACGATGGGTATTGGCATACCCTCCAAGACGTAGTATGACAGGGACTCTTCATGACGAGTTCCTATATGCAGGCGCATATCATGCACGACCTGGGTCACACTCCCCTGGCTGAGTGGGAGAGAGTCAATAATCTGGGCGCCTAGTGGTTTAGCTAGCATCCTACACATCAGGCCATGGGTCCAAACAAAGTGAGCATCCACCAAATTGACTCCTGCCCCACTTTCCACAAGCACCGGTATTCCCTTAGTTACCCCGCCAATCACCACTCTTGCAGACAGGGTACACTGTGGGGAAGAAATGGAGGAAATATACACTCCTTGGTCGCCTCCCTCCAAACGACCAGCCACAGATCCAAACGTGTTATGATTTGGTAGCCGTGGAGGACAGTAGCCAAAATAGCCTAGACAACCAGAGAGGTTGGTAACTAGCGGATTGCAGACCCCTAAACTGACAGCACAACTAGAAGCAGCCATGGGACGTGCCTACGGTGCCCTAGATGCCTCGACACAGCCGGAGAGATAACTAAACCTAAAGAGAGAAAGGGGAAAGCTAACTGCCCTGGAGTAGAGCCCCAAAGGAATAGGTAGCCCCCAAACATATATTGGCGGTGAGACAAGATGAAAGACCAACACAGGCAGAAAATAGAGCAAGCAAATGCTGGGGCCCAAAACTGTCTTGATAGAACTGGACAGGAAAGAATACTGTCTGCAATCCAGCAAAAACTAAGAAAAACTCCAACTTGTCTGATATGCAAAAATACTGAGACAACACGATCTCCCCCCGCTAGATCAGACTCTGGTGTGCACTGGTAGCAAATCAGCAAATACTGAAATAACAGGGGACTAAAAATACATAAATTGTCTCTGGTGTGAACTGGTAGCAAATCAGCGGATGTTGAAATAACAGGGAACTGAAAATACATAAACAATGGCAAATGAGAAACAGAGTCCAGCGCAGGCCCCCGCAGGGGAACCTGGCTGTACAAACTACAGAAGTGCAGAAAACAGAGATAGACAAAAACTAATGCCACAGAAATAAACAGCAAATAACTTATCTGAAAGTTGCAGGACAAGCAGGAAGCAAGCTGACTTCCAAAAGAGACCAGGAAGCAACAAATCACCTGCGAGGATCATGGGAAAGTAGCTCACTTATATCTCCCCAGTCAGTCCCACCTGATTGTCACTCATCGCCCCCAGGTGATGGACCTCTGTTAGCCAAGGCAGCTTCATTACTATCAGCAGCCACCAGAGGGAGCCCAAACTCCGAAGTCAGATCCAGAGTGTTCACAACAGTACCCCCTTGAGGAGAGTCCCGAACCCTCAACTGCGCCACAAGGCCGATCGGGATGAGCCCTGTGAAAGACACGAACCAATCTCTCAGCATGAATGTCAGAAGCAAGCACCCAAGAATTGTCCTCCTGACCATAACCTTTCCACTTGACCAAGTACTGGAGTCTCCGTCTAGCCAGACGAGAATCCAATATCTTCTCCACTTCATACTCCAGATTGCCCTCAACCAAAACAGGCTCAGGAGGCGTAACCGTAGGAGCTACTGGCTCAACAAACCTTTTCAATAAAGATTTATGGAAGACGTTGTGAATCTTAAACGTCCCTGGAAGGGGCCAAACGGAAAGAAGCGGGATTAAGGATTTCCAAGATCTTATAAGGTCCAATGAACCTTGGCTTAAATTTTGGAGACGCAACCCTCATAGGGATATTTTTTGAGGACAACCAAACCATGTCCCCTACTTTAAACCGGGGACCATCAGTACTATGCCAATTGGCAAACCGTTGGGCCCTCTCCTGAGAGAGAGACAACTTATCCACTACTTGATCACAAATCTGTTGCATTCTTTCTACCATAGAGTCAACACCCGGACAGATAGAAGCCTCCACCTGCCCCGAAGAAAACCGAGGATGAAACCCGAAATTGCAGAAAAAAGGGGACATCAAAGTGGCAGAACTAGTCCTATTATTTAAAGCGAATTCAGCCAAGGGCAAAAAAGAGACCCAGTCATCTTGATCAGCAGACACAAAACATCTCAAATAAGTTTCCAAAGTCTGGTTTGTTCCCTCAGTCTGCCCATTGGTCTGAGGGTGAAACGCAGAGGAGAAAGACAACTGAATTCCCAGTTTAGAACTAAAGGCTCTCCAAAATCTGGAAACAAATTGGACTCCTCTGTCAGACACAATGTTCTCTGGGATGCCATGCAAACGAACCACCTGCTGAAAAAAGAAGGGCACCAACTTGGAAGAGGATGGCAACTTTGGCAGTGGCACAAGATGGACTATCTTAGAAAATCTATCATAGATCACCCAGATAACAGTCATTCTCTGAGAGACAGGGAGGTCGGAAATAAAATCCATAGAGATATGGGTCCATGGCCTCCTGGGCACAGGCAATGGCATTAACAATCCACTATAGCGAGAGCAGGGTTTGGACCGAGAACAAGTCCTACAGGACTGCACAAAATTCCTGACATCACGAGATACAGTAGGCCACCAAAAGGACCGACTCACCAAATCTCTGGTACCAAAAATACCGGGATGACCAGCCAACGCGGAGCAATGAATTTCAGACATTACTTTCTTCCTCCATTGGTCTGGGACAAACAATTTCCCCACAGGGCAACGTTCAGGTTTATCCCCCTAAAATTCCTCCAGGGCCAGTCTCAAATCGGGCGAGATAGCGGAAAGAACCACACCCTCTTTCAGAATGGCAGTAGGCTCAGTCACATCAGGAGAATCCGTAAAGAAACTCCTAGAGAGGGCATCCGCCTTAACATTCTTAGTGCCCGGGAGAAAGGAGACCACAAAATGAAAACGCGTGAAAAACAAGGCCCACCTGGCCTGTCTAGGATTTAGTCGCTTGGCTGATTCGAGATAGATCAGGTTCTTGTGGTCAGTGAGGACCACTACTTGATGTTTGGCTCCCTCCAACCAATGTCTCCACTTTTCGAGTGCCCACTTCATAGCCAATAATTCCCGATTCCCCACATCATAATTACGTTCAGCTGGGGAAAATTTTCGAGAGAAGAAGGCACAAGGGTTAATCTTAGAGGTTACAGGATCCCTTTGGGACAAAACGGCTCCAGCACCAATCTCAGAAGCATCTATCTCCACCTGAAATGGTAGAGAAACATCAGGTTGCCGTAGAACAGGAGCAGAAGTGAATCTCCGCTTAAGCTCCTGAAACGCCGAAACTGTCTCTGGAGACCAATTCACTACATCAGAACCCTTTTTGGTTAAATCAGTCAGTGGTTTCACAATACCAGAGAAATTACTTTATGGTAAAAATTAGCAAAACCCAAAAATCTCTGAAGAGCCTTCAATGAAGTGGGCTGAACCCTATCACAAATGGCCTGAACCTAGACCGGGTCCATCTCAATAGCGGACTGAGACAAAATGAATCCCAAAAACGAAACATTCTGTACGCCAAAGAGATATTTTGATCCCTTAACATGCAAAGCATTTTCTCTCAAAATCCGGAATACCATCCGAACATGTTCCACATGAGAATCCCAGTCATTGGAAAAAATCAAAATATCATCCAAATAAATGATCAGAAACTTATCCCCAAAATCCCGGAAAGTATCGTTCATGAAAGATTTGAAGACGGAAGGGGCATTAGTGAGCCAAAAAGGCATCACTAGGTACTCAAAATGCCCCTCAGGGGTATTAACCAGCGTCTTCAATTCATCCCCGTGCTTAATGCGAATAAGATTATACGCCCCCTAAGGTCAAGCTTGGTAAACCAACTAGCACCTTTCACTCTGGAGAATAAATCGGAAATCAGGGGTAAAGGATACTGATTTTTAACAGTGATCTTATTAAGGAGACTATAGTCAATACATGGCCTCAATGAACCATCCTTCTTGGCCACAAAGAAAAAGCCGGCACCTAAAGGTGAAGAGGACAGTCTAATATGACCTTTCTCTAATGACTCTTTGATATAAGATCACATAGCCTCATACTCAGGAACAGACAGATTGAAGAGCCGACCCTTGGGAAATTTACAACCGGGCACTAACTCAATCGCGCAATCATAACTCCTGTGGGGAGGCAAGGACGCAGACTTACTCTCACTAAACACATCAGAAAAATCAGCCAAATAGTCGGGGATATCCTGAGACTGGGGAGAGGTAGCAAAAACAGGAGTGTAACCCCGAACACATTGACAACCTCAACTGACCACAGACACAGACTTCCAATCGAAAACAGGATTATGGGTCTGCAACCAAGGAAAACCCAGTACAATAATGTCATGTAAATTATGCAACACCAAAAATTTACAATTCTCTTGTTGGTCCGGGGCTACCCGCATTATCACCTGGGTCCAAAACTGGGGTTTATTCTCTGCAAAAGGGGTAGAATCAAATCCCAGCAAAGGAATAGGAGTCCGCAGGGGTACCATGGGAAAACCACAACGTTTGGCAAAGTCGAAATCCATCAGGTTCAGGGCTGCTCCTGAATCGACAAAAGCCTGAGCAGAAAATGAGGACTAGAGCAGATCAAGGTAACAGTCAAGAGAAATTTAGGCTGTACATTGCCCAAAACAAATGAACGCGCAAAACGTCTTCCCTGCTTAGGCAGAAGGAAATAGTAAGAGAAGCGTCCCCACAATAGAAGCACAACTTATTACGCTTCCGAAATTGTCGACGCTGAGCCCTAGAAACAACCCTATCACACTGCATGGGCTCAGAGGCCTGTTCGAAAGGCAACACCACCTCTCGCATAGTTTTACGTTCACGCAAACGTCTGTCAATTTGAATAGCTAATGACATCGAATCGTTGAGACCCGAGGGGACAGGAAATCCCACCATAACATGTTTTACAGTCTATGCCAGCCCTTTCCAAAAAAAAGCCGCTAGGGCATCATTGTTCCATTTAGTAAGGACTGCACACTTTCGGAATTTCTGACAATATAACTCTGCCGCTTCCTGACCCTGGTTCAATGCCAATAAGGTTTTCTCAGCTTGATCAATCACATTAGGTTCATCATACAACGCCCACATAGCCCGAAAAAACGCATCAACCTTAGCTAAAACAGGATCCCCAGGTGTCAGTGAAAACGCCCAATCCTGAGGGTCGCCGCGCAACAAGGAGATGACAATTTTAACCTGCTGCACCGAGTTCCCTGAGGAATTAGGTTTCAAGCCAAAAAACAATTTACAATTATTCTTAAAGTTCAAGAATTTAGACCGATCCCCAAAAAATAAATCAGGAATCGGGATTTTAGGTTCTACAGCAGACAACCGAGTGAGATAGGTAGAAATACTCCGAACTTCAGCAGCGAGCTGCTCAACACGATCGGACAAATGCTTAATTTCCATTGGAAAAAAATCCTCCTACAGTCCCCCAGAGAAAAAGAGGAAAAAATATATAAAAAAAATCTGAAACCCCTTTTTTTTTTTACTATTCTTTCCTTCTTTTGAGTACCTTAGAATTTACAGTCTGGCTGGTGATTCTGCTATGATTTGGTAGCCGAGGAGGACAGTATCCTAGGCAACCAGACACCCGGAGAGGTTGGTAACTAGCGGATTGCAGACCCATAAACTGACAGCACAACAAGAAGCAGCCATGGGACATGCCTATGGTGCCCTAGACACCTCGACACAGCCGGAGAGGTAACTAATCCTAAAGAGAGAAAGGGGAAAGCTAACTGCCCCGGAGTAGAGCCCCCAAAGGAATAGGTAGCCCCCAAACATATATTGATGGTAAGACAAGATGAAATACAAACACAGGCAGAAAATAGAGCAAGCAAATGCTGGGGCCCAAAACTGTCAGGATAGAACAGGACAGGAAAGAATACTGTCTGCAATCCATCAAAAACTCTAAGAAAAACTCCAACCCGTCTGATATTCAAAAATACTGAGACCACATGATCTCTCCCCCGCTAGATCAGACTCTGGTGTGCACTGGTAGCAAATCAGCAAATACTGAAATATCAGGGAACTGAAAATACATAAATTGTCTCGGGTGTGAACTGGTAGCAAATCAGCGGATGCTGAAATAACAGGGAACTGAAAATACATAAACAATGGCAAATGAGAAACAGAGGCCAGCACAGGCCCCCGCAGGGGAACCTGGCTGTACAAACTACAAAAGTGCAGAAAACAGAGATAGACAAAAACTAATGCCACAAAAATAAACAGCAAATAACTTATCTGAAAGTTGCAGGACAAGCAGGAAGCAAGCTGACTTCCAAAAGAGACCAGGAAGCAACAAATCACCAACGATGATCATGGGAAAGAAGCTCACTTATATCTCCCCAGTCAGTCCCACCTGATTGCCACTCATCACCCCCAGGTGATGGACCTCTGTTAGCCAAGGCAGCTTCATTACTATCAGCAGCCACCAGAGGGAGCCCAAACTCCGAAGTCAGATCCAGAGTGTTCACAACACAAAAGTGGATCGTGACATATACCCATCGTACATCCTCCATCCCATAGTCCTGTGCCCATATGCCCATCAAACATCCTCTATCCCATAGTCCCGAGCTGGGTGGCGCTGAGCAGGAGTTCGTGGAGATGTGCTGTTATGTAACCTGGCAGTGTGGCTCTGTGTGCGGCAGCTGATGATGCGATTTTCTACGCCGGTAACAATAGAGTGTGTCAGTAATAGAGGAGGGGTGATTCATTTCTGTCATGTGCTCTCTGCTCCTTTCTGGGGAGCAGACAATGGCTGGGAGCTTTTGTTCCCAGGGATGCTAGATTTC
>JARQOD010006954.1:0-40833 GCA_033576555.1 Oophaga sylvatica | reverse complement strand
CTTTGGCTACAGTTTCAACTTAGAAACAAAAAAACCCGGGAGGCATCTGGACTACGGGTGGGCAAGAGCAGCCCTAATTTTTAATACGAAACCGGGGAGTCAGGGGAACAGGGACTTTGAGTCAAGGGGCAGAAAAAAAGTAAGGACTTATTTTCATCACCTAAAAGGGCTCCACCAAAAAGTTGGCCGGGCAGTACAGCTAAAGAGAAACGGGAGTTTCCGATTTAACTTCGCTTCACGCAAGTTGGACTCACATGTATATAATAAAGGAGGCCTCTAACCTGCTCGGGCTGTTACCCAATGTGCACTCTCCACCCCGACCAGCTCCCCAGGATCTGCTTGAACCATCTACCAGTAAAAGGTATGAAAAGAAGCTGTATTGTGTGCGACTGAATTATTATCTACACCCTGCATCATCACTACCATAGACTTCCAGGGACCCGTCTCACCTGTGGGAGACTTACTACCAAGCTGCCCCATAACATCCCCTGTGAAAGTCCTTAGAGCAGCGCTGGTACAATTTACCAGAAACCGCAGGTGGCGTCACGAACTACCTATACCTTAAAATCCCCTGTAAATATCCCCCAACGCTTGACTGCCAGGGCCACGGACCGAGCCACCGCTACCAGTGACAACTCCCATAGATTTCCATGGGCTCGGCTCTGAGTACCCCATAGCCCTGGTATCCACAATTGTGGAGCGAGTCAATACAACTTTTGGCGTCACGAACAGGATCCGAAAGCTTGCAATTGTGAGTCCTGTGTGCCTATATGAACTGTTTGGTGAAAGAGACTGTGTGTCACTTTTGGCGCCAAATACCGCCATTTTGCCGCCATATTGGCGCCCTGAGGCGCTGGTGAAGAAGGTGGGCGTACATTCGTGGGCGTGTACCCCCCTGTGGCGCGAGAGTTATGGCCGCCCTCTCCAAATGTTACTACAATGTGCGGTCCTGCCCCACTGCTAAAGAAATCCGCCTCCTCTTCATCCTCTATGCGAAGAGGAGGAGACGCAAATCCCGCCTCCACGGAAGAGACCAGATTGTTCCAGATGGAAACTACAGTCTGGCCTGGGATGAGATGGCGGAAGGACAGGAGAATCTGTGCCAAGGACCGGAAGATTTCCTACCTGTGCCGGAGCTGTCCCCAGATAGGGACACCGACCCCGCCATGATGGAGCTGCGGAAGGAGAATGAGGAGCTAAAAAGGAAGCTCCAGAGTCGTGCTGATCAAAAGGAGACGGAGAAACATTGGCGTGCCCAAACACAGCGGCTGCTGTGGGACGCAATGTTCTCTCCTACAAGCCAAGGGCCGTCTCCTGAATTCCTGAAATCGCTGCTGGAGAAGGCTGAGGGACGACCGGAGGTTACCGCCGAAAGTGCTGTACCTGATCCCACCGATGCGGAGGTGGAGGAGAAGGAGGCTGAGGAGGTATTGCCCGGACCGGAGTGCCAGTCAGGCCAGGAGGCCACCGCAGAGCACCGCTCCCCGGTAGGATCACCGGAGGGGTCCCAGCCATCGTTGCCGGAAGTCGACTGGGACGAGATGGAGCGATTAGATGACGTCACCTATGCCGTACAGTGGGAAAGTGAGTGGCGCCGTCGTGAAGAGGAGCAGCAACGCCAAAAGCAGGAGAGAGAAAGAGACATCCAGCGGTCCCGACAGAAACAACATGAAGAATTTATAGCTGACAAGGAGACCGTCCGCCGGGATAAAGGTACCCTACGGGAACAGCGGCGGCAGGGGTGCGTCACCGAGTTCCAGCTCCGCAAGGGCTGGGGCTTCATCCGCGAGCCGGGCCTCTTCGCAGGGGTCTTTGTAAGCCGCCGGCACGTGGAGTCCCACTTGCCCATCGGTCATCCTGGGAGGGACCTGATGAATGGGGACATTGTGAGCTACACCCGTCATTGGGGTTTAAAAGGGTGGTATGCCCTGAACGTCTCCATCGTTAGTGACCCCGTCCCCGACGCCGCTACCGAGGTGTCCCAGTTCGGAGCTCCCACCGCATCAGGCCGTGCCCCAGCATCGCCCCCTACATCGCAATCTGCGACTTGCTCTACATCGCAACAGGCGACCTACCCGGCATCGCCCTCTGCATTGCAATCAGCAAAGTATCCCGCAACGCAACCTGCGACTCATTCTGTATCGCAACCGGATGATGCGACCACAGTTAAATTGCAGCCTAAGCTTGCATCTTTGATGAGAAGCCAATATTTGCCTGAGATACCCGTTGCGTCCCAGATGGTTCGCACAGGGACTGTGGCCACGCAAACACTGATATCGGGCCATGACTTATTTGTTATGGGATCCAAGGAGCATCGCGTCGTTCCAGCCCCAGGAGTGGAAGACGTCACTGAAAGTTTGCAAAAGTGAAGACCGGTAGGACCCAGACAGGGGTTTACCGCATTATAGAAATTGTAAAAAAGTTTTAAAGAGATAATTGCCATTTTTGCACTTTATTACTGTGTATACTGGAGTTTTACATATTTAAAATAGAATACCCGGCTGGGTAAAGTGAGAGTTATAGAGTTTGAAAAGTTAAAGAATAAAGATGTAAATTGCATAGTTGCATAGACTACCCCGGTTGGGTAAATTCAGTTGAATTATAATGTGGATTTCTAAAAATGAAAACTTAAAAATTGAGTTTATATATGTGATTTAACCCTTCATGGACTGAGAGGCTGTGGACTGTGCCAGCCCAAGAACTTGTCTTTGTAAATAGTTGCGCTACGGTGCATTATCTTGGTTTTACATGAAACCTAACTACCACAATTACCTCTGAAGAAAAACCCGTATGGTGTGGCCTAGAGTGAGGTCTGCAGTCAAAAGTCCTGCAGCCCACCCAGGACCCACGTGGGAGGTTTTTGGTGCGGGTCCTCCACAAGAATATTGTCTGATATTGTGAATATTTATGAGAAAATTGTTTTGATACTTTTGTATTTTTCCTATTGTACAAATTGTAACGTTAAAGAAGTCTTACCTCCCGGATGGGAAGAGTTAAAATGTTGATGTTAATGCAAAACAAAATGTTCTTTTTGTCTTTTACAGCCCGGGAGTGCTGTGTTTTACCAAGGGGGGATGTGTAGCCCAGCTACGCAGGCACACATAAAAATCCAGGAGAGTGCACAGGAAGGTAACAGCAACGCTTGATATTCATTCACTGTCACTCACTCTTTCAGACACACCCATCTGAGATATAGGAGGGAGTGACACGTAGCTTAGGTGGTTAGTCAGTCAGCCAACCTAGGAGGGAGAGTAGTGGAATCTGTTTTCCTGTCTTCGGACGGATCAGCTCAGTGTCAGTCCAGTCGGGACTTAGAGTATACTGAGGGCTGCTCAGCGAGTCCTAGAGAAAGCTGACCTCGCCATTGTATTCTACAAGTGCTTATGTTAAGAGCGTGAAGCAGGGCGAAGGGCGCAGTGGAGAAGATATAGAAGTGCTACAGGTATTGGATTACTTGCACTAAATTGCCGGACACCGGGGTCCGAAGCGTTGCTACAGTTTCAAGCTTAGTAACAAGAAAACCGGAGGCATCTGGACTACAGGTCGCAGAGAGCAGCCCTAAGTGTTAATACGTAACCGGAGTCAGGTGGAACAGGGACTTTGAGTCAAGCGCAGACAAAAGTAAGGACTTAGTTTCATCACCTAGAAGGCTCCACCACAATGTTGGCCGGGCAGTACAGCTATAGAGAAAGCTGGAGTTTCCGAGTTAACTTCGCTTCACGCAAGTTGGACTCACATGTATATGGAAGTAAAGGAGGCCTCTAACCTGCTCAGCTGTTACCCGAATGTGCACTCTCCACCCCGACCAGCTCCCCGGGATCTGCTTGAACCATCTACCAGTAAAAGGTATGAAAAGAAGCTGTATTGTGTGCGACTGAATTATTATCTACACCCTGCATCATCACTACCATAGACTTCCAGGGACCCGTCTCACCTGTGGGAGACTTACTACCAAGCTGCCCCATAACATCCCCTGTGAAAGTCCTTAGAGCAGCGCTGGTACAATTTACCAGAAACCGCAGGTGGCGTCACGAACTACCTATACCTTAAAATCCCCTGTAAATATCCCCCAACGCTTGACTGCCAGGGCCACGGACCGAGTCACCGCTACCAGTGACAACTCCCATAGATTTCCATGGGCTCGGCTCCGAGTACCCCATAGCCCTGGTATCCACAATTGTGGAGCGAGTCAATACATATAATAATGCCGTCAGTTTTGTACACTTCTGAAAAGAAGGACACCACTGAACAGAGTCCAGAAGGTGTCTAGAGTATCTGGTGGGGTTTCATCTGAATCACATCAATCAGAGATTTAGATGGAAACCCCAATGTAAGTGCTCAGCATAGAGTGCCGTAAAAATGTGATCCCAAACTTAACAAAAATTCAGCAAATTCAGAGCTCCCAAATCCAAATACCCCCCTTCCTTCTGAGCCTCACAGTGTACCTAAACTACATATAGCATCCACATGTTTGGCATTTCTGAAGTGATGAGAGCCCGCCTAACTTATGGGTGCATGTCTCCAGAAGCATGACTGTTGTGAACACTTTTAATCTGGCTTCTGAGTTTGGGCTCCCTCTGGTGGTTGCTGCTGGTAATGAAACTGGTCTGGCTGACAGAAGTCAAACACCTGAAGAGGATGATGGAGATCAGGTGTTACTGACTGGGGAGATTTAAGTGAGCAGCCTTCCCCTAGTGGTTGCCGGTGAATTGTGTTTCTTCCTGAGCCTACTGGAAGTTCTGCTTGCTCCCTGCTTTTTCCTGCATCCTTCAGATAAGTTATTTGTCTGTTTTACACTGTGGCATTTTGCTTTTCTCTGTTCTCTGCCTTGCTGGTGGGAGTTCAGCCGGGTTCCCTGCGGGGACCTGGGCTGTACTCTGTTTTCTGTTGCCACAACTTATGTCAGTCAGTGCTGTATTTATTGTCCCCAGTTATTTCAGTATCTGTTGTTTTTGCGTCCAGTTCACACCAGAGTTCTGATTAAGTGGGGGAGAGGTTGTGTGGTCTCAGTATTTTTGCATATCAGACGTTTTGGAATTTTTCTTAGGGTTTTTGCGAGATTGCAGACACTATCCTTTCCTGTCCTGTTCTATCTAGACAGTTTGGGCCCCAGCATTTGCTCACTCTATTTTCTGCCTGTGTTTTGTACTTCATCTGTCTCACCGGCAATATATGTTTGGGGGCTATCTATTACTTTGGGGCTCTACTCTGGGGCAGTTTAGCTTTCCCCTTTCTCTCTTTAGGCTTAGTTAACTCTTTGGCTGTGTCGAGGCGTCTAGGGCATCGTAGGTACGTCCCACGGCTAATTCTAGTTGTGTTGTCAGCTTAGAGGTCTGCAATCCGCTAAGTTACCAACCTCTCTGGGTGTCTGGTTGCCTAGTCTAGTTCTCTGTTATCCTCCTCAGTTACCGAATCATAACACATGACCTGGGCATAACGTACTGGTCACTACAATGTACTGGTCTCTATAGTGTACTGGTCACTACAATGGCAGTTTGCAATTTTCAATTGGCAATATTCATTGCTGCTTGTTTCTGGAAAACACCCATGGAGTTAAAATTGTCACTATACCTGTAGAAAAATTCCCAAAGGGTTATAATTTCCAAAATGGGGTTATTTGAGGGAGGGATTCTGCTCTTCTAGCACTTAGGGGCTCTGTATATGGAGTCCGGAAACTATTCTAGGAAAATCTGTGCTCCAGGAGGCAAATAGCGCTACATTACTCCCGAGTCTCACCCTATTGCTAAGCAGTATTGTACAGCCACATATGGGTTTTGCCACGTTCAGTAGAATTTATGGGACAAATTATGGTGTCATTTTTACCCACTTGTGTGAAAATGTAAAATCTGGGGCTAAAACAAAATGTTGGTGGTAAAAATGTAATTATTTTTTCTTCACTGCCCAGTGGTATAAAATTCGGTGAAACACCAGTGGTGTGAATATGATCACTGCAGCCTTAGATGAATTTGTTGAGAGGTGTAGTTTGTAAAATGGGGTCACTTATGGGGGTTTCTGCGTTCTAGCAACTTAAGGGCTATCCCAGTGAGTCATGGCACCCGCAAACCATTACAGTAAAATCTGCACTATAGCGCTCCTTCTCTTCTGAGCTGTGCACTATGCCTGGAAATTATTTCCCGATTACATGTAGCTTATTTGCACACTCAGAAAAAAAATGGACCTCAGTTTGCTTTAAAAAAAATTCCTATTAACCTTTAGAAAAATTAAAAACTTGGGCTAAAACAACATTTTAGTAGTAAAAAAGTAATTTATTCTTTCTTCACCGCTGGTATAAGGTAGCTAGAAGGAATACAGAGCGCACATAGGGTCTTATCCGAGATAAAATAAATATTCGTGAGAGATAATCAAATTCACTCACATATTATGGTTGTGTGAGACACAACCACTGCACTTAGCATTTTCGGCTGCTGCAAGCCCCGATGTGGTCATCCTTTGCTAGGTGAAGAGAATGGGGCATCAGACTGCGCTGCTCGCCTGTCAGGATAATGTACCAGAGGAGTCCAAGCGGATGTAATAGAGAATAGACTTTATTTCTACGCGTTTCGTGGTGATCACACCACTTCCTCAGGACAGTCTATACACATACAGGGTCTGATATTTATAGCAAAGTAAGGCAGATGAAGACGCCTCCTTTAAAAAAAAAATGCCACACTCAGTGGGCAGGGAATCAGACTAAAACACATATACATCATAAAACACCACAAAACAATCATAAAATATACTGAAGTATATCACTTAAAACCATTGCTCATACATTTAAAAATTTAGATTCAATAAAACACAAAAAAGGTAGTTCAATAAATAACAACAACAAAAAAAAAATCGGTTCAATAATTAAAGCAGTTCAATGAATAGATTTCGCAAGCTGGGGGGGTGCTTGAATCTATGGTGTTGACCCATCCATTCTTTGTCAGAACCCTGCTACTTGTGTTTTAAACCATTGAGCCATGGGGTGGATTTGATTGGATCTCTTTATTTGGTGGTAGTTGAAATTAAAGAGATGATACTAGATTAAAAAACTCTTGGAAAAAGAAAAAAAATCAGAAAAAAGCATTTTGATGAAAAAGAAAAAAAAAAAGGAGAAACAAACCACAATGAAGGGATGAATCCGTTCATGTCAAGGAGCAGATGTTTGTCAGATCTGTGTCACGAAGCACAGAGGAAAATTGAGGTAGGTTGTACAGGGGAACAGAGCAAACTCCATAAATAAATCAATTGAACAAATCAGTTGTTTCATTGAGTCCATGAGGATTTATAGTCTTCAGCTTGTGAATCCAGAAGATCTCTTTCCTGTTAAGAGTCTGGACTCGGTTGGGGTTATCAAGGGGAACATGGTCAATGGGGATCACCCTGAAGTAGATCCTTTTGTTGTGATATAATGCATAATGCCTGGACAGGCCATGCTGTAGAAATCCTTCTTTTATATTAAGCCTGTGCGAGTTTATTCTTTTATGTAGCTGTTGCGTTGTCCTACCCACATATAATTTCTTACATTCGCATATAATGACATAGATGACGAATCTGGATTGGCAAGTCAAATGGTATTTTATTTGAAACTCATCTGAATCTCCACTGTCTGATGAAAAAGTTTTTTTCTGAGTTTTTTTTTTCCCCAGAGTTTTTTAATCTAGTATCATCTCTTTGATTTCAACTACCACCAAATAAAGAGATCCAATCAAATCCACCCATGGCTCAATGGTTTAAAACACAAGTAGCAGGGTCCTGACAAAGAATGGATGGATCAGCACCATAGGTTCAAGCATTCCCTCAGCTTGCAGAATCTATTTATTTATTTAAATACTTTAATTATTGAACCAATTTTTTTTGTTATTTATTGAACTACCTTTTTGTGTTTTATTGTATCTAAATTTTTAAATGTATGAGCAATGGTTTTAAGTGATATACTCCAGTATATTTTATGATTGTTTTGTGGTGTTTTATGATGTATATGTGTTTTAGTCTGATTCCCCGCCCACTGAGTGTGGCATTTTTTTTTAAAGGAGGCGTCTTCATGTGCCTTACTTTGCTATAAATATCAGACCCTGTATGTGTATGAAACTGTCCTGAGGAAGTGGTGTGATCACCACAAAACGCGTAGAAATAAAGTCTATTCTTTTTCCCCTTTTCATATGTAAAGCGCCATGGAATAAATGGCGCTATATATAATATAATAATAATAATAATAATAATAAATATTCTCTATTACATCTGCTTGGACTCCTCTGGTACATTATCCTGACAGGCGAGCAGCGGAGTCTGATGCCCCATTCTCTTCACCTAGCAAAGGTTCACCGCTGGTTTAAAATTCTGTGAGACACACATGGTGTCAATATGATCATTGCCTAAACACTAGTTTTCTCCCATATATGAGGTGTCGGTGGACTCAGGAGATATTGCACAACAAATTGTATGGTGCAATTTCTACTGTTACCCTTATGAAAATGCGAAATTTTGGGCTAAAAAACATTTTTGTGGGGAAAATGTAATCTTTTTATTTTCATGGCTCAACGTTATAAACTTCTATGAAGCACGTGGGGGTTCAAGGTGCTAACCACACATCTAAATACATTCCTTAAGGGGTCTAGTTTCCAAAAAAGAGACACTTCTTGGGGGTTTCCACTGTTTAGGCGCATCAGGGACTCTCCAAACGGGACCTGGTGTCTGCTAATGATTCCGGCAAATTTCACATTCAAAAAGTCAAATGATGCTCCTTCCCTTCCGAGGTCTGCCATGCGCCCAAATAGTAGTTTTATCCCACATATGAGGTATCAGCGCACTCAGGAGAAATTGTGCAACAAATTATATGGTACAATTTCTCCTGTTACACTTATGAAAATGCAAAACTTGGGGCTACAAAACATTTTGGCAGGGAAAATGTGATTTTTTTTTTATTTTCACGGCTCAATATTATAAACTCCTGTGAAGCACCTTGGGGTTCAATGTACTCAACATACATCTAGATAAGTTTCCTGAGGGGGTCTAGTTTCCAAAATGGTGTCACTTGTGTGGGATTTTTACTGTTTAGGCACATTAGGGGCTCTCCAAACATGACATGGTGTCCGCTAATTGTTCCAGCAACTTTTGCATTAAAAAAATCAAATGGTGCTCCTTCCCTTGCAAGCTCTGCCGTCCTCCCAAACTGTGGTTTTCCCCCACACATGGGGTATCAGCATGCTTAGGAGAAATTGCACCAAAAAAAATTTGGGGTCCATTTTTTCCTGTTATCCTTGTAAAAAATAAAAAAGATTGGGTATAAAAAATAATTTTGTTGTGAAAAAAAAGTTAAATGTTCATTTTTTGTCCACATTCCAAAAATTTCCGTGAAGCACCTGAAGGGTTAATAATCTTCTTGAATGTGGTTTTGAGCATCTTGAGGGGTGCAATTTTTTAGATTCATATAGACCCCTCAAAGTAACTTCAAATGTGAAGTGCTCACTAAAAAAATAGTTTTGTAAATTTTGATGGAAAAATGAGAAATCGCTAGTCAACTTTTAACCCTTATAACTTCATAACCAAAAAAAAATTGTTTCAAAACTTGTGTGGATGTTAAGTGGACATGTGGGAAATGTTATTTATTAACTATTTTGTGTCATATATCTCTCTGATTTAAGGGCATAAGAATTCAAATTTGAAATTGCAAAATTTTCACCAAATTTCCATTTTTTCACAAATAAACTCCAGTTATATCGAAGAAATGTTATCACTGTTATGAAGTACAATATGTCAAGAAAAAACTATCTTAGAATCAGTGGGATCCATTGAAGCAGTTCCAGAGTCATTGACTCATAAAGTGACAGTGGTCAGAATTGTAAAAATTGGCCTGGTCATTAACGTGCAAACTACCTTGGGGGGTAAAGGGGTTAACACCACACAAATACAGAATGAAACTTGGTCTCAATCAAAGTTTTGAGGAAAGGACGTACCTCGTGACTTATCTGCCACATTGACAATGTTAGGGCACATGAAATGCGTGTGTTCTCGTCTTAGTTGTCTGCCGACAAATTGCATATAATAATATTTATTTTTATATAGCGTTAACATATTCCACAACGCTTTACAGTTTGCACACATTATCATCGTTGTCCTGTGGGGCTCACAATTTAAATTCAATATCAGTATGTCTTTGGAATGTGGGAGGAAACCAGAGTACCCGGAGGAAAAGCACACAAACACCGGGAGAACATACAAACTCCTTGCAGATGTTGTCCTTGCTGGGATTTGAACCCAGGACTCCAGCGCTGCAAGGCTGCAGTACTAACCACTGAGCCACCTATATGGCCTGAGAAGTCATAAGACATGTACAATGAGTCGTGTCTCAAATGAGTTCTGCTTTATTGATTGGAGTGTACAACATTTTATAAGAAAAAATCAGGGATTTTGCCACACATTACCTCATTGCCTTATTGCATAATTACTGAATGGTTAATCAATTCAGTCAAGCTGACCTCTGTCATGCACATAATCTTCAAAGTCAATCAATATGGTCAGCTATCTTTATTATGCTGTTTTTCCCCTCACAGCAATAAAGTTCATAAGTAATTTGTTTGTGGAATAATCATTAGGGTTTTTCCATTTGCCCAGTTCCACGTAGCATCTAGATCTTTGATCAATATGAGGTGACTTGGCACAACGTGGCACGGGCAAACTAGAGGACATTTTTGATTGTTGGGTGGGTCACTAATCCCTGGTTCCAGTTAAATATAAAACGAGTGATTGCGCGCCCTTCGGGCATGCATTGTGATTATGAACCACGCAATGGAGTGTAACCATGCAGCAAACTGACCTCGCTATGGAGTGTACCCACGTAACAGACTGGCGTATGTGCAGACTAACAGCAAACATAAATACCTGGTGTACCTCTGCTGCCACTCCTACCTTGTGTATGGAAAAGCTCTGTAGTTAATACTGTTCGGGTAGAGCCTTCCGATAGCGCTAGACTTTGCTCCTCTTACATGAAGTAACTGAAGTAACAGGAGTGTTAGGTAATACAGCTCACCTTCTGTTAAAGAGACTGTATACATTCGGGCAATTGTTTTCCCCAATTGAGCCCGTCATTTTTTCCATCCTTCTGGTACAGCTTTTCAATCCCAGACATAGTGTTCAGGGATTTCACTGTACAAATACTGACGGGCGGAAGCGTCAACTCTGTTTAGCTCAAAATAAGCCGCAGAGTAGAGGCTTTTGAGTCCAAAATAACTATATCCACATTACCATCTTCAAAAAACACTTGCTGCATGTTTTTAAGGTGAACAGCAAGCCTTTTAATGGTATGTGAAGCATCATGCATTTTTTTTTTCTGATTTTCCACATGCCCTCAGGGGCGCTTATATATCGAGAATCTAGGTACATGGCTGGTTCATTGCAGTTTAATGTATCAAGCATCATATTGGTACAGTCATGTCCTTTGTATACATATTTGAAAAGATATTTAACACTTTTTATTGAAGCACATATCTCAACATTGATATGGCAATTGTACTTGAGTAATAAATAGGGGTTGTATGGAACTACACATCTATTGTCGATTTCTTGCGTTCCTCATCTGGTTTTCCCAGTATTGCGTCGACAGTACTGTGGGTAACCATCAACATTGGGGTTTGTCTCTGTATTAAATTCCTTTGGGAATTTTTTTGCGCATTGACCATCTGTCATGCATATAGCACCAGGTTGATCTTTGCCACATGGGCCATGAATCATGTGCTTCATCACTGCCTCATGCAGTTTTGGAGTTGCAGTCTCATTTGGGATTTCAGCAGAGACCAATTCGTCAATTATTTCTTTGTCCCTCGGTTTATCTTCCTCTCTGAGGATTAAGAGCATGTGAGCATGTGGTAGTCCATGCTTTTAAAATTCTATTACATGCACATAGGCAACTACACAGCCAAAAATATGTTTTTTCAAATCTCGTTAAGCACGGCTTGGAGTTTGATTTTAAATACTCGTGCAACCAA
Organism: Oophaga sylvatica; assembly: GCA_033576555.1. NCBI lineage: Eukaryota > Metazoa > Chordata > Amphibia > Anura > Dendrobatidae > Oophaga > Oophaga sylvatica. Next base: position 28,864 of record JARQOD010006954.1, on the reverse strand, counting down.
ATCTGGTCTGAACTCTGGCCTTTGGCATGGTTCTAAGTTTTCAGTAATTTCTTTCCACTTTGGGTTACAGGTCATCGTAATAAAAAGATCTGGCTTTCTGAATTTTCGGACAATTGTCATGGCGTCTTGGTAATTTTGCTGCATAGCTCTTGGGCTTCTAATGAAAGTGGACGGTAAAATTACTGGTGTCCCAGCTTTTAGCCTTTGGTATAACGCAGCATTATGGATGTGATCCATAACGCCGGCATAACTGTTGAAACGTAATGCCTTTTGATTTTGTTTTATACATTCGATCATGCCGGATTCAATTTTGACGTAACTGTCAACGATAAATTTTTGCGTCAACTTCCCAGCATTTAAAAGGGGATTGAACTCGTCACAAATGGCAAGCCTGTATGCATAGTACTGCAACAGGGTGATTTTTTTCTTGTCGATCTTGATCCACTGGTATGGATGGTAGATGAATGTCACCAGTTCCTTGATGTTGCACTCTTAGGGCAATGGGAGTTGTCAAATTTATTTTCCATCTACTGTCCCCATATGGGAATAGAAGTGGATATGTCATTGCATCACACTTTCTGTGAAGAAAGTTGATTTGAACTGTTTGGTTTTCACTTTTGAGGTGAACTCTGATGTCCCTATTAAATGGGGGTTCTCCCATTGCATTTTGATAAATTATAGCTACTTTATTGCACCTTGGTGCATTGTAGTGCCCCTGATCATCATTGTAGTCATTTATAATTGACATTGATATTTTGAGTGGATCGCGATTTTCTAATTCAGCAATCCTCTATTCCTCTACTTCAAATTCCCTCATCATTGTGAAGGCTCTTGAGAGTGGGTTAATTGCTTTCATTTTCTCTCCAAGAGATGACATCAGTGCTGGGAGGCACTTTTTATTTGCTTGACTTCTTGTACTTAATGCTTCTTCACTGTCCAAGATATAAATCTGGGCAAACTTGGGAGTACTACCGACAGCGGGATGCAATGTGGCAGTTCTATGGTAAATTTGTCCATGAATTCGAAAACAGTGTGGACCATGCCCAGGAGTTGGTGTTACTTGTGCTCCCATTGATGCCAAAGCAAGTGAGCTATTGTATTGCCTTATATTAGCCATAAAGTTATTGGAGTGTTGATGCTCTCCTTTCATCAACTTGACTAATTGATCATCCATACGAATGGGACATAATTGGATGCGCCCTGTCTTGTAGCAGGAAGAGAATGTTTTGTCCTGCGCCATTTCGTCTTTGAAATTTTTAGATTGGCAGAACTGACATCAAAATGTCAGTTAGCCAGCATAGTGCTCTTCAATACGTGTCTCATCAATTTGATTGATAAGTCCTCAAGCGGCAAATGTAACTTGCCGTCGTCAAGTGGCTCTTGCATTTTGGACATGAACTCTATCTTGTTCTCTTTATTGTGAAATATGTGTATCACTTTGTGCATTGCATGTTGCTCGTTGTCGTGCAGCATTAGATGCTCTACGTGATTCAGTTGCTTCATTTGTTTCTCTTGCTCTGGCCGCCCTCTGTCGGGCTGCATCAGCAGTTCTTCGACAATTTTGTTCGTCTTCTGTTTCATTAAAACACAGGTTACGCATCCGTATGTGATTCGCTTCTCTATTTGCAGCAGCGCTCAATTTGATCCATCTTTGCAATGTTGCCTCACACTGTTGCCTCAGTGTTGCCTCACAATGTAGCCTCACAGTGTTGCCTCACAATGTTGCCACACAGGCTAACATTCAAAAAAGGCTTATGCCTTAACTCGCCACCTGTTATGATTTGGTAGCTGAGGGGAGCAGGCAAAAACGGCAATACACCAGAGAGGTTGGAATCTACTGGATTGCAGTACCCTGACTAACCACCACAACTAAAGGCAGCCGTGGAGCGTTCCTACGTTGGTCCTAGACGCCTCGTCACAGCCTGAGAGGTTAACTACACCTAAAGATAGAAAGAGGAAAGCTATCTGCCCCGGAGCAGATACCCAAAGAACATAGGAAGCCCCCAAACATGTAATGGCGGTTAGACAAGAGGAAATACAGACACAGACAGAAAATAGTAAGAGCAAACTTTGGGGCCCAATCTGCCTAGAAAGAAAAAGGATAGGAAGGACACTTACTGCAATCCAAAAAACCCTAAAAAATACCAACTCTACTAATTGCAAAAACACCTGAGATCACACGACCTCTACCACCTAAATTAGTTCTCTGGTGTAACAAAACTAAGCCGCAGCCACTGAAAAAACTGGAAAAGGCAAATGAACAAATAACAGTGGCTCAGATAAACTGAGAGGAGCACAAGCCCCCGGAGGGGACCTGGCTGACCTCCACAGAAGTGCAGGGAACAATGCAAAAAGCAAGCACAAAAATAAAAACAGAAAATATCTTATCTGAGAGCAGGAGAAGAGGCAAGACTCAGCAAGCTTCCAAGAGAACCAGGAACCACAGTTTAGACAAGAACAATTGATTACCGGCAACCATGATGGGAGGGAACCTCCCTTATATAAGACCAGTCTGTAACTCCTGATTGCCAATCTTCATTGAATGGTTCAGTACTGTTTGTAACCACCAGAGGGAGCTTCTGCTCAGAATTCATTTCTAACACATTCACAACAGTACCCTCCCCTTGAGGAGGGGTCACCGAACCCTCATTTGGGCAACCAGGTTAGTCAGGATGAGCTCTGTGATACGCACGGATCAGTCTCCTAGCATGGATGTCCGAAGCAAACACCCAAGAATTGTCCTCCTGACCATAACCTCTCCACTTAACTAAATACTGGAGTTTCTGTCTAGAAAAACGAGAATCCAATATTTTCTCAACCACATACTCCAGATTGCCCTCAACCAAAACAGGGTCAGGAGGCGAAGCCAAAGGAACCACTGGCTCGACAAACCTCTTCAATAAGGACTTGTGGAACACGTTATGGATCTTAAATGTCCCTGGAAGAAATAAACTAAAGGAAACAGGATTAAGAATCTCCATGATCTTATCAGGTCCAATGAACCTAGGTTTAAACTTAGGAGATGCAACTCTCATAGGGATATTTCTTGAGGACAACCAGACCAAGTCCCCCACTTCAAACCGAGGACCATCAGTCCTATGCCGGTTGGCAAACCGCTGGGCCCTCTCCTGAGAGAGGGACAACCTCTCCACTACCTGGTCCCAAATCTGCTGCATACGCTCCACAACAGAGTCAACACCTGGACAGACAGAAGCCTCCGTCTGTCCCAAAGAAAATCGAGGGTGAAACCCAAAATTGCAGAAAAATGGAGACATCAAAGTGGCAGAGCTAGCCCTATTATTAAGAGCAAACTCAGCCAAAGGCAAAAAAGAGACCCACTCATCTTGATCAGCAGACACAAAGCATCTCAGATAAGTCTCCAATGTCTGGTTTGTTCTCTCAGTTTGTCCATTGGTCTGAGGATGAAAAGCCGAGGAGAAAGACAATTGAACACCAAGTCTAGAACAAAAAGTCCTCCAAAATCTGGAAACAAACTGGACTCCTCTGTCAGACACAATGTTCTCAGGAATGCCGTGCAACCGAACCATGTGCTGAAGGAACAAAGGCACCAATTCGGAGGAGGAAGGCAACTTAGGTAATGGCACAAGATGTATCATTTTGGAAAACCTATCACAAATCACCCAGATAACGATCATTCTCTGAGAAACAGGGAGGTCGGAAATGAAATCCATAGAGATATGGGTCCATGGTCTCTTGGGCACAGGCAATGGCATCAACAAACCACTAGAGCGAGAGCAAGGCTTGTAGCGAGAGCAAGTCCCGCAGGACTGCACAAATTTCCTGACGTCACGAGACAAAGTAGGCCACCAAAAGGACCGACTAACCAAGTCTCTGGTACCAAAAATTCCGGGATGACCGGCCAACGCGGAACAATGAATCTCAGACATCACACTCTTTTTCCACCGGTCTGGGACAAACAATTTCCCAATAGGGCAGCGCTCGGGTTTATCCTCCTGACACCCTTCCAGAGCCAGTCTCAAATTGGGCGAGATGGCGGAAAGAACTACACCCTCTTTCAAAATAACAGCAGGATCAGATAACTCAGGAGAGTCCGCAAGGAAACTCCTCGAGAGGGCATCCGCCGTAACATTCTTAGTGCCAGGAAGAAAGGAAACCACAAAATTAAAATGTGTGAAAAACAAGGCCCACCTGGCCTGTCTAGGATTAAGTCGCTTGGCTGATTCCAGATAAACCAGATTCTTATGGTCTGTGAGGACCACCACCTGATGTTTGGCTCCCTCCAGCCAATGTCTCCACTCTTCAAAAGCCCACTTCATGGCCAATAATTCCCGATTACCCACGTCATAATTACGTTCAGTTGGAGAAAATTTTGAGAGAAAAAGGCACAAGGGTTACTTTTAGAGGTCTCTGGATCTCTTTGGGACAAAACAGCACCTGCCCCAATTTCAGAGGCATCAACCTCCACCTGAAATGGCAGAGAAACATCAGGCTGCCATAGAACAGGAGCAGAAGAAAGTCTCTGTTTAAGTTCCTGAAACGCAGAGACTGCCTCAGGAGGCCAATTCACCACATCAGAACCCTTTTTGGTCAAATCAGTCAATGGTTTAACAATAATAGAGAAATTACCAATAAATTTACGATAAAAATTGGCAAAACCCAAGAATCTCTGAAGAGCCTTTAATGAAGTAGGTTGGACCCAATCACAGATGGCTTGAACCTTGACCGGATCCATTTCAATAACAGATGGGGACAAAATGAATCCCAGAAATGAGATCCTCTGTACGCCAAAAAGACACTTTGATCCCTTCACATACAGAGCATTCTCTCTCAAAATCTGGAACACAGTCCGAACATGTTTCACATGAGAGTCCCAGTCATTGGAAAAAAATAAAGATATCATCCAAATAAACAATCAGAAATTTATCCACAAAATCCCTGAAAATGTCATTCATGAAGGACTGGAAGACGGAAGGAGCATTAGTGAGCCCAAAGGGCATCACTAGGTACTCAAAATGCCCCTCTGGGGTATTAAACGCCGTCTTCCATTCATCCCCGTGCTTAATGCGAATAAGGTTATACGCCCCCCTGAGGTCAAGCTTGGTAAACCAAGTAGCACTTTTCACCCTGGAAAACAGGTCAGAAATCAAGGGTAACGGATATTGATATTTCACAGTGATATTGTTCAAGAGACGATAATCAATACACGGCCTTAATGAACCATCCTTTTTGGCCACAAAGAAAAACCCAGCACCCAAGAGTGAAGAGGATGGTCTGATATGACCCTTCTCCAATGACTCCTTGATATAAGACCGCATAGCGTCATGTTCAGGTACAGACAAGTTAAAAAGGCGACCTTTCGGGAATTTACTACCAGGCACTAATTCAATAGCGCAGTCATAGCTCCTATGGGGGGGCAAGGATGCAGATTTACTTTCGCTAAACACATCAGAAAAATCAGTCAAAAAGTCAGGAACATCCTGAGCCTGGGGAGGCAGAAAAAACAGGAGTGTTGGCATTAACACATTGGCAGCCCCAACTGGTTACAGACACAGATTTCCAATCCAAAACAGGATTATGAGACTGTAACCAATGGAAACCTAGTACAATAATGTCATGCCGATTATACAGCACCAAAAATTTGCAACTCTCCTGATGATCAGGTTCAACCCTCATTATCACCTGAGTAGAGAACTGGGGTTTATTCTCAGCCAAAGGAGTAGAATCAATCCCCAGTAGGGGAATAGACTTCCGTAGGGGTATCAAGGGAAACCCACAACGTTTAGCAAAATCAAAATCCATCAGGTTAATAGCTGCTCCCGAATCAACAAAAGCCTGAGCAGAAAATGTGGACAGGGAGCAAATCAGGGTAACAGTCAACAGAAATTTAGTCTGAACATTACCCAAGACAACTGAGCGTGCAAAACGTCTTCCCCGCTTAGGGCACACAGAAATAGCATGAGAGGCGTCACCACAGTAGAAACATAACCCATTGCGTTTTCGAAACTCAGTGCCCCAGAAGCCACTCTATCACACTGCATGGGTTCAGAAGCTGGTTCACAAGGCAACACTATTCCACGCATACCTCTACGCTCACGCAAACGTCTGTCAATTTGAATCGCTAATGACATAGAATCATTGAGACCAAAGGGAGCAGGGAAACCCACCATAACATCTTTTACATTCTCTGACAGACCCTTCCGAAAAAGGGCTGCCAAAGCATCGTCATTCCATTTGGTCAGGACTGCCCACTTTCGGAATTTCTGACAGTACAACTCAGCGTCCTCAAGCCCCTGATTTAATGCCAACAAGGTTTTTTCAGCTTGATCAGTGACATTAGGTTCATCGTACAATAACCCCAGAGCCAGAAAAAATGCATCAACCTTACTCAAAACAGGGTCCCCAGGTGTCAGGGAAAAAGCCCAATCCTGAGGATCGCCGCGCAGGAGAGAGATGACAATTTGAACCTGCTGTGCTGCGTTCCCTGAGGACTTAGGTTTTAAGGCAAAAAACAACTTACAGTTATTTTTGAAATTCAGAAATTTAGCTCGATCCCCCAAAAATAAATCTGGCATGGGGATCCTAGGTTCCACAACCGGCAACCCTGCAAGATAGGTAGCAATACTCCGAACTTCAGTGGCAAGCTGATCCACACGGCCAGACAACTGTGCAAACTCCATTGAGAGAAAAAAAAAATTCCTCCTCAGCACCCAGAGAAAAAGAGGGAAAAAATGCAACAAACAGAGAGAAAAAAAAATTTCTGACAACTTCCCTTTTTCTTTTTCCTTTTACTATTTTTCCCTTCTGTTGAGTACCATATAATTTTCAGTTTGGGCCGGTGATACTGTTATGATTTGGTAGCTGAGGAGAGCAGGCAAAAAAGGCAATACACCAGAGAGGTTGGAATCTACTGGATGGCAGTACCCTGACTAACCACCACAACTAAAGGCAGCCGTGGAGCGTTCCTACGTTGGTCCTAGACGCCTCGTCACAGCCTGAGAGGTTAACTACACCTAAAGATAGAAAGAGGAAAGCTATCTGCCCCGGAGCAGATACCCAAAGAACATAGGAAGCCCCCAAACATGTAATGGCGGTTAGACAAGAGGAAATACAGACACAGACAGAAAATAGTAAGAGCAAACGTTGGGGCCCAATCTGCCTAGAAAGAAAAAGGATAGGAAGGACACTTACTGCAATCCAAAAAAAACTAAAAAATACCAACTCTACTAATTGCAAAAACACCTGAGATCACACGACCTCTACCACCTAAATTAGTTCTCTGGTGTAACAAAACTAAGCCGCAGCCACTGAAAAAACTGGAAAAGGCAGATGAACAAATAACAGTGGCTCAGATAAACTGAGAGGAGCACAAGCCCCCGGAGGGGACCTGGCTGACCTCCACAGAAGTGCAGGGAACAATGCAGAAAGCAAGCACAAAAATAAAAACAGAAAATATCTTATCTGAGAGCAGGAGAAGAGGCAAGACTCAGCAAGCTTCCAAGAGAACCAGGAACCACAGTTTAGACAAGAACAATTGATTACCGGCAACCATGATGGGAGGGAACCTCCCTTATATAAGACCAGTCTGTAACTCCTGATTGCCAATCTTCATTGAATGGTTCAGTACTGTTTGTAACCACCAGAGGGAGCGTCTGCTCAGAATTAATTTCTAACACATTCACAACAGCCACCAGGGAAAGCTCCTCTTCTTATTAGATATGTCACTTATCTCATATACAGGGCCTTACAGTACTTAGGTACCCATTTTTATGCCCACACAGTTATCTGCTAGTGGTAGTAACTATGGATACCTAACTTAACAGTTCAGCTGTGGAAGACTCATTTCGCACAGACACACGGTTGAGCTGTGGATGACTCATTGTGCACAGACACACAGACACGTCTAAATTAGGTATGTTGATGACCTAAGAGTCTCCTGGTGGGGGAATATAGTCTCATTTTTAAATCCAGCCAACTGGCTTAATGGCCTGTATGGTTGGATTTCTGGCATTGTGCAGGCTTGTATGCATATTTTATTGTTTTGTTTATTGCTCTATGTAGCCTTAAAAATGTTGATACAGTATATGTATTACCCAATTTATTGAATAGTGTATGTGTCAAGAGATCTAGTGCTGAACCATCCATAGTGTATTATAGACCCCAGATATCCACTCCTGATGGGGGAAGTGAGTGTCCACACAGAGGGTGGATGGGCGAAGCAGGTAGGAAGCCCCATTATGGGTACTAGACCCATGAGACAGCTCATTTGTGTACACCAACTAATCCTATGGCAAATGTTATGCTATTTACAAAAGGGGAAATTGATATAGAAGGCTTATTTTTCCTTTCTGTTCTAAATTTTGTTTAGTATTAACCAGACTTAAAGTCTCAGTCAGGGGCGGAACTATAGTGGAAGCAGGGGAAGCAGCTGCCACAGGGCCCGGGCTAGAAGGGGGCCCGTCCCTGCTGCAGCTGCCCTGTGATTTAGGAGCAAAAAGGGGGGCCCGAGCACGCTGGCAAATGGATCCGCGCTCGGGCCCCCTCCCAACATTTTGTTCAGGCTTCTGACTCTGAACGCTGATGCATAACAACACTGTGTTGTTTTAAAGAGACACTACAGTGTTGTAAATGCAGACAGCGAACAGAAATGAGCACTGTAGCTTTAAGCTGCGGCCCAGTGCATTATGGTCCGTCTGTCACAGCGTGTGTGCATGTGGGGGCGGACAGCAGACGGCCAGGCAGACCACATGAAGCAGCAGGCTGACTGGACAAGCAGGTGGAAGCCCGGGCGAGCAGGGTGAGTACCGTGAGTCTCTCAACAGTGAGAAGAGGCTTGGCTGCTCAATGGTGACTGGGAGGGCAGGTGCAGGCAGGATCTAACAGGGCCCACATTCAACAGGGCCCAGGCCCCAGGCTGCAGTGCAGGGGGCCCACATTCAACACAGGGCCCAGGTAGCAAGGGGCCCGCATTCCAACAGGGCCTCGGGCTCCTGGGCCCTGTTTGACGCAAGCCTCAAGTCACCACTAACCTCCCCCTGGGCCCTGTTGGGCACGGGACCTCAGTCACCAGTAGCCTCCCCCTGGCCCAGTAACAGCCTCATGGTTGCTACAAGTGACGAGTGACACCCTGATCTCTGCTACATGTGACAAGTAACAACCTCAGCTCTGCTACATGTAACAAGTAACAACCTCAGCTCTGCTACATGTGACAAGTAGCAACCTCGGCTCTGCTACATGTGACAAGTAGCAACCTCAGCTCTGCTACATGTGACAAGTAACAACCTCAACTCTGCTACTTGTGACAAGTAACAACCTCAGCTCTGCTTATGTGACAAGTAACAACCTCAGCTCTGCTCATGTGACAAGTAGCAACCTCAGCTCTGCTACATGTGACAAGTAACCTCAGCTCTTCTACATGTGACAAGTAGCAACCTCAGCTCTGCTACATGTGACAAGTAACAACCTCAGCTCTGCTACATTTGACAAGTAACAACCTCAGCTCTGCTACATTTGACAAGTAACAACCTCAGCTCTGCTACATGTGACAAGTAACAACCTCAGCTCTGCTACATGTGACAAGTAGCAACCTCAGCTCTGCTCATGTGACAAGTAACAACCTCAGCTCTGCTCATGTGACAAGTAACAACCTCAGCTCTGCTACATGTGACAAGTAACAACCTCAGCTCTGCTACATGTGACAAGTAACAACCTCAGCTCTGCTACATGTGACAAGTAGCAACCTCAGCTCTGCTACATGCGAGGAGTGACAGCCTCATCTCTGCTACATGTGCGGAGCGACAGCCTCAGCTTTGCTATACAAGTAGCAGAGCTGAGGCTGTCACTCCTCACATGTTGCAGAGATGAGGCTGTCACTCCTTACATGTAGCAGAGCTGAGGCTGTCACTCCTCGAATGTAGCAGAGCTGAGGCTGTCCCTACTCACATGTAGCAGAGCTGAGGCTGTTCCTCCTCACATGTAGCAGAGCTGAGGCTGTCACTCCTCACATGTAGCAGAACTGAGTCTGTCACTCCTCACATGTAGCAGAGCTGAGGCTGTCACTCCTCACATGTAGCAGAGCTGAGGCTGTCACTCCTCACATGTGTAATTGGTGAGGGCGTGGTGCAGAAGTACGGTATACAGAACAATCTTAGATTATTCTGTATACCGGACTGTTGTTCTACTGAATAAATCATCCGTTTTGAAAGCAATTTGCAGGCTGGATTACAAGTTTCTTCACATATTTACTCTGGAGAAAGCCTACCTTCGTCACTACCTCAGTTGCTTCCTGGGAGTTGGTTCTTTTCTGTTATTTCACTATCATTACTCCAAAAACCTCTAATTTTGGATAATAAAGGTATCTTTCTTAACACAACTTGGGTAGACCGGGATTGCAACGCGCGCGAGGGGGGGGGCCCCATTGTGAAGTTTGCTGTGGGGCCCTGCCGTTCCTAGTTACGCCCCTGGTCTCAGTCATAGTCAAAGCTTTCATATTTCATCTAATACTTTCTTATCTCAAAAGCAATGTTTTGAGTTTCTGCAAAAACTGTTTTGTTTGGGTACATGATAAGGTCATCACGACCTGGGTAACGATGGGTGGGGGGGATTTCCTAAATGAAAATTACATTATCTGTAAATGGTATAAGAGGAAGCATTCACAGAAGAATAAACAGAATTGTTTTGCTCACAACAAGTGTGCATTCTTTTATCCGAGTGCTTGTTATTTTGGAGGGCCTAATCTTTTTTTGGACCTCACTGGTTATCCGACAATCTGACTTTGGGTCAGAACCAAAACAGCTACAGTACAACATAGCTATATTTTAATATTTTGCAGTCTGATTTACATATCTGGGTTTAGAAGATGCTCAGACAACATGACCTAGCCGAATGCATAGTGCCTACTGTAACATTTAGTTACAGCTTCTACAGGTCCACATACTTAAAGGGAATCTGTCAGAAGTATAAACCTTCCTATGCCGTCTATAAGAGCATATAGGTCATAAAACATTGAATAAAATTATACCTTAATATCTGAGATCTGACCACATATTTTTAATGTCACTGAGCTGTTAAGATATATGGGCAGTAGACAGATCTCAAAGAGTTGTGCTTAAACCTACACATACATACTATGCGTAGGTTTAATGCCAGTCTGTTGTGAATGGGTTTGAGATGAGTTCTGAGCAGAGGCTCCCTCTGGTGGTTACAAGCGGTACTAGTGAGGATTGGGAATCAGGTGTTACTGATTGGTCTTATTTAAGGGAATCATTTTCCCATCAGGGTTGCCGGTGATCAATTGTTCTGGTCTGAATCCTTCTTTCCAGTTTCCCTTGTAGCCTGCTGTGTCGTGTCTGCATTTCCTGCTATCAGATAAGACAATTTCTTATTTTGTGTTTTTGCTATATTTTTGCATTTTGTCCTGCACTTCTGTGGGGGCCTTCTGGGTCCCCTCCGGGGGCTTTTTGCCCTCTCAGTTTAGTCCAGCCACTGTGTTTTTGTACTTTTGCTTTTTGCAGTTTTTTCAGTGGCTGCTGTTTTTGTTACACCAGAGAACTAATTTAGGTGGTAGAGGTCGTGTGATCTCAGGTTATTTTGAAATTAGTATGTTGGTGTTTTTCAGGGTTTTCTGGGATTGCAGTAAGTACCCTTCCTGTCCTTTTCTATTTAGATAGTTTGGGCCCCAGCGTTTGCTCATACTATTTTCTTTCTGTGTCAGTATTTCCTCTTGTCTAACCGCCATTATATGTTTGGGGGCTTTCTATTATCTTTGGGGTTCTGCTCCGGGGCAGATAGCTTTCCTATTTCTATCTTTAGGTGTAGTTAGTTTCTCAGGCTGTGACGAGGCGTCTAGGACCATCGTAGGAACGCTCCACGGCTGCCTCTAGTTGTGGTGGTTAGTCAGGGTACTGCAATCTCATAGATTCCAACTGCTCTGGTGTATTGCCTTTTTTACCTGCACTCCTCAGCTACCGTAACATAAACCCAGTCTGTTTTTCTCTTTGAATAATAATCAAATCAAAACCCTCTAATGGGCAGCCCATTCTCCAGACCTGAACCCCATTGAAAACCTGTGGAATGTAATCAAGAGGAAGATGGATAGTCACAAGCCATCAAACAAAGAAGAACTGCTTAAATTTTTGCACCAGGAGCAGTGTGAATAGTCGACTGGTAGCAATCATGCCAAGAAGCATGAAAGCTGTTTTTAAAAATCATGGTTATTCCACAAAATAATGATTTCAGAACTTTTCCGGAGTTAAAACATTAGTATTGTTGTTTCTAAATTATTATAATAAACTTGTTTTCTTTGTATTATTTGAGGTCTGAAAGCAATGTTTTTTTTTAATTTTGACCATTTTTCTTTGTTGGAAAAAAAATGCAACGATTTTTGCTTGGAAATTTAGAGACATGTTGTCAGAAGTTTATAGACTAAAAGAACAATTTACATTTTACTCAAAAATATACCTACCGTATATACTCGAATATAAGCCGAGATTTTCAGCCCATTTTTTAGGGCTGAAAGTCCCCTCTCGGCTTATATTCGAGTCATATACCAGGGGGTCGGCGGAGGAGGGGGAGCGCAGCTGTCCTGTATACTCACCCCTCCGTCGGCGCTATCTCTGCAGCCCCTGCTCTTCTCCCACGGTCCCGGCGCCAGTGTTCAGCCAGCAGTGGTACCGCTCATTAAAGTCATGAATATGCACATATTCATGACTTTAATGAGCGGTAACACGTGACCGCTGAACACAGGCGCCGGGACCGTGGGAGAAGAGCAGGGGCAGCAGAGACTGCGCCGACGGAGGGGTGAGTATAAGCGATATTTACCTGTCCCGTTCCACCGTTGCTCGCCGCTGTGTCCTCGGGTCCTCTTGCGATGTTCAGGCAGAGGGCGCGATGACGTAGTTACTGTGCGCAGCGCCCTCTGCCTGATCATTGACTGCTGGAGGACCCGGAAGACATCGGCGCTCAGCGGTGGACCCGGTGACAGGTAAATATCACTGGTGCCGGGGCCCTGAGCGAGCGGTGACACCGGCACCTGTCCCCCATAGCGCACCGGTGTCCCCGCCTGCTCAGGACACCGGCACCTGGCCCCCAGTGACGAGAGGTGAGTATGTCTTTTTTTTTCGGTTGCAGCAGCAATTAAGGCCTATACTATGGAGCATCTATGGGGGAATAATCTGTGGGGGCATAATCTATGGAGCATCTATGGGGGCATAATCTATGGAATATATATGGGGGCACAATCTATGGAGCATCTATGGGGGCATAATCTATGGAGCATCTATGGGGGCATAATCTATGGATCATATATGGGGGCACAATCTATGGAGCATCTATGGGGGCATAATCTATGGATCATATATGGGGGCACAATCTATGGAGTATCTATGGGGGCACAATCTATGGAGCATCTATGAGGGCACAATCTATGGGGGCACAATCTATGGAGCATCTATGGGGGCATAATCTATGGGGGAATAATCTATGGGCGAATAATCTATGGGGGCATAATCTATGGAGCATCTATGGGGGCATAATCTATGGATTATATATGGGGGCACAATCTATGGAGCATCTATGGGGGCATAATCTATGGATCATATATGGGGGCACAATCTATGGAGCATCTATGGCTGCATAATACATGGGCAGCATACAGGGCATAATCTCATTTTCCACCCTAGGCTTATACTCGAGTTAGTAAGTTTTCCCAGTTTTTTGTGGCAAAATTAGAGGGGTCGGCTTATACTCGGGTCGGCTTATACTCGAGTATATACGGTATAAGGGCTCATATCCATTTGCGGAAAAAAAAACGGTCCGTTTTCTGGATGGAAAAAAGGGTCTGAATCTATGTAATTGTCATGCGATTTTTAATCGCACCATCCGTTTTACATCCGTTTCCACCCGTATGCAATGCAATTTTAACATGAGGTTTTACATAGAGCAGTGCTCTCTATGTAAAAACTTATGTTAAAATAGCATTGTAAAAAAAAACTGTACACATCAGTTTAAAAAGCAAATAATCCTCAATATACACTGCTCAAAAAAATAAAGGGAACACTCAAATAACACATCCTAGATCTAAATGAATGAAATATTCTCATTGAATACTTTGTTCTGTACAAAGTTGAATGTGCTGTCAACTAGTGTTGAGCGATATTGCTCGATATCTAAAAATATCGTATCGAAATTGTATCGCCGATAGCACTAAATATCGTCGATATCCGATTTCGATACCGGAAGTCCCATGTAAGTCTATGGGAACAAAATATTGCAACAAAAAAAACCCTTTCTTTCGTTGTAAACACAAAATATACACACATAGAATACATATATATATATATATATACATGTCATTGTGACATATATATATATACATATATTTATAGTTTATACACTTCTACATAGTAAAATCGACTCTAATTCAATTGCCGGGTAAAGACGTGACATACCCCATAGAAGTCGACGGGCTCGGTGCCGAGTACCCCGAAAACCTCTGGCTCTGTGCGACTCAACTTGGGCGTCACGAACAGGATTCTGTAGCTCGCTATAAGCGAGTCCTGTGTGCCTGAATTGCACTGGTTTTGTGCTTGAGAATTGCTAAAATCATCAGAGAATGTATTTGCCATTTTTCCGCCATATCTGCGTCACGACGAGGCACTGGTGAAGAAGAAGGGCGTGCTCTTCGTGGGTGTCACTCAGTGGCGTGAAAACGATGGCCGCCCACTGTAAATGGTACTGCAATGTAAGATCGTGCCCCACAGCTCTGGAGTTCCGCCTTCTCATCCTCCTCAGTGTGCGGAAACTAACACGAAGGTCCCGCCTCCCTACAAAAGAGGGGCCCTCTCCAGATGCTAATGACACATGTGACTTGGCAGAGATGGCTAATGGACACGACGAGCAGAAGTGGGAAGGGATGGAGCAGTCAGAGCTCTCCCCCCACGGAAGCGACCCGATCGCCACGGAACCACCGTTGGGCACCCGGCCTGGAAACCCTCCTACGCTGCAAGAAGCGGAGGATACCCTAAGAGGCCTGGCCCGGCACCGGGAGGAGGTCGCCAGGATGGAAGCCAGCTGGCGTGCCCTAAAAATAAACTTGGAGCGGCGCCAATCCCTCTTACCTGAAGTGTCTGTACCGGAAGGTGAGGCACCCGTTCTAGTAGAGGAGTCCTTGCAATGTGATCCGGTTGACGTTGTCGCAGTGGAGGCACCCGTTCCTGCAAAAAAACTCTGCACCGGCAGCACCCCAGATCCTGCTGTCTGCCCCCGTCGCTGAGACAGAAGAAGCGACACCCGTCCTCATGGAGGAGGCCGCACAGGCACCAGAGCACTACCTGCCTGTACCGGAGCCCCGACTGTCATCTGATTTACAGCCGTCTGCTTCCTCCGCAGGGGAGCGCCGCCAGGACTGGGGGGCGACAGGAGAGCTGCCGCAAACCGGACACTGTAAGCTGCAGTGGAGTGGTGGAGACATGGAGCAGCTGGTGGAGGAGAATTTCAACCGGCGTCAGGAGGAAGAGTGGAGACGTTGGGAGCGGGAAGCAGAGCGACAAAGGGAGCAGCGAGAATCCCAAAAACTTCGCCAACGTCAGGTGGAGAAGGACCGGGCAGATAAGGACCGGATGAGAAAGGATAAAGGAACTCTGAGTGAGCTGCGGCGTAAGGGTGCAGTACGGAGCTTTAAATTGAAAGGTGGTTGGGGCTTCATCAAGGAGCCTGGACTTTATTTAGAAGTCTTTGTGACCCGGCGGGACGTGGAGACTCACCTCCCAGAAGGACACCCGGGGAGGGACCTGTTGCCAGGAGACTTGGTGACTTACACCCGACACTGGGGTTACAATGGGTGGTACGCCCTAAATGTTACCAGGTGCGACCCCTACTCCCCAGTGTGTCAGGAACCTGTGAGACCCTCGGAGCCTTCAGCCTCCCACATCCAGGCCTCTGCAAAAGTGCCCACCCCACGCCGTAAATCTCCCCAGCCTCCCTCAGTGGTCTCCTCAGCAGCCCCAGCTATGGACATGATAAGTATAGCTGGCCCGTACCCGGCGCCTGTTAGGCACCCTGGGGTTCGTACAGTCCGGGACATAGGCTTCCAGACCCGGAGGGAGATGAAAGAGGTGGCCACACAGACCCAGATAGCGGGTCACGACGTCACTGTACAGGCCACACGACGTCATCAGGTCCTGGTGGTCCTTGGTGCCTCGGATGTTTGGCAATCTCAAGAAGAGGCCAGCCAAAGAAGTCTAAATAACCGGACAGGGTCCCTGTATGTAAATAGTTAAATTGTTTATGTACCCGGACGGGTGAATGTTCCTAAAAAAGTTTTTTAATTTAATAAAAAAAAAAAAACACAGTTTTCATTACTTTTATTACAGTCTCATCCTGCGACGCCATCGATCTCCTGTAAAAAATGAAAAAAAAAAAAAAAAGTATACCACCTGACCGACGCAGTCCATAGTAACGAGTGTCCCACGACGATCCAGCTCTGCTACATCAGAATGACAGGCAGAGCCTGTCATCCCGGCGCAGCACAGCTGATTACCTGCTTCCCCGGCGGTGACGTCATCGGACTGACTGCTTTACGGCCGGGATTACCCTGCAGTCACCGCGAAAAACTGCATGTGACCGCCAGGGAGAAGATAATGGCGGCCATCAAGCAGTCCAGGACGTGACCGCCGGAGATCTTCTGCCAGGTAAGTGCTGCTGACTCCTGACAGACCTGACCGACGGACACTCACAGTGACAGTGACAAATCCGATTCCGGTATTCGATAAGACGAAAATATCGAAACGAATTATCGAAAGGCCGATAGAGCTAATATCGGCCGATAGCCGATATTTGCATTATCGTATCGCTCAACACTACTGTCAACATAATCACACAAAAATCATCAATGGAAATCAAATTTTTGAACCAATGGAGGCCTGGAATTGGAAAGATCCCCAAAATGAAAGTGGAAAAAAGTCAAAATGAAAATCAAAACAAGACAAAATTAAAGTGGAAACAAGTCAAAATGATGCTCAGTATTGTGTGTGGCCTCCACACGTGCCTGTATGAACTCCCTACAATGCCTGGGCATGCTCCTGATGAAGTTACGGATGTTGTCCTGAGGGATCTCCTCCCAGACCTGGACTAAAGCATCCGTCAAGTCCTGGACACTCTGTGGTGCAATGTGACATTGTTGGATGGAGCGAGACATGCTGTCCAAGATGTGCTCAATCGGATTCAGGTCTGGGGAATGGGCAGGCCAGTCCATAGCTACAATGCCTTCATCTTGCAGGAAGTGCTGACACACTCCAGCCACATGAGGTCTGGCACTGTCCTGCATTAGGATGAACCCAGGGCCAACCGCACCAGCATATGGTCTCACAAGGGGTCTGAGGATCTCATCTCGGTACCTAATGGCAGTCAGGCTACCTCTGGAAAGCACATGGAGGGCTGTGTGTACCTCCAAAGAAATGCCCCCCACACCATTAATGACCCACTGCCAAATCGGTAATGTTGAAGGATGTTGCAGGCAGCAGGTTCACACTCAGCACATGTGACACACGTGACAGAGTCTGGAGATGCCGTGGAGAGCGATCTGCTGCCTGCAACATCCTTCAGCATGACCGGTTTGGCAGTGGGTCAGTAATAGTATGAGGTGGTATTTCTTTGGAGGACCACACAGCCCTCCATGTGCTCGCCAGAGGTAGCCTGACTGCCATTAGGTGCCGAGATGAGATCCTCAGACCCCTTGTGAGACCATATGCTGGTGCGGTTGGCCCTGGATTCCTCCTAATGCAAGACAATGACAGACCTCATGTGGCTGGAGTGTGCCACATTCCTGCAAGATGAAGGCATTGAAGCTATGGACTGGCCTGCCCATTCCCCAGACCTGAATCCGATTGAGCACATCTAGGACAGCATGTCTCGCTCCATCCACAAACGTCATGTTGCATCACAGACTGTCCAGGAGTTGACGGATGCTTTAGTCCAGGTCTGGGAGGAGATCCCTCAGGAGAACATCCACAACCTCATCAGGAGCATGCCCAGGCGTTTTAGGGAGGTCATACAGGCACTTAGAGGCAACACACAATACTGAGCATCATTTTGACTTGTTTCCACTTTCATTTTGGGGGTCTTTCCAAATCCAGGCCTCCATTGGTTAAAAAATTTGATTTCCATTGATGATCTTTGTGTGATTATGGTGACAGCACATTCAACTTTGTACAGAACAAAGTATTCAATGAGAATATTTCATTCATTTAGATCTAGGATGTGTTATTTGAGTGTTCCCTTTATTTTTTTGAGCAGTGTATATATATATATATATATATATATATATATACACATATACAGTGTTATATATGTATATATATATATATATTTCATAGACATATAGATAGCGGAATAGCCGGCATCTGTAAAATCATTACAGAACCCGACATGAAATGACACATGGTTTACATACAGTAAACCATTTCATTTCATTTAGTTTTATATATGTTTTTGAGTAATAATTAGAAGAGTGTATGTGTGCAAAATTTTGGACATGTACGTGTTAATTTAATGTGTAAATTTGTTGTAAAAAATATGTGTGGGCTCCCGCGCTATTTTCTCCGCCAGAAAGGGAAAGCCAGTGACTAAGGACAGATATTAATAGCCTTGAGTGGGACCATTGTTTTTGGCCCCCCTGGCTACTAACATCTGCCCCCAGCCACCCCAGAAAAGGCACATCTATTATTAGATGGGCCTTGTCTGGCACTTAGCCCCTCTATTCCCATTGCCTTTAGTGGTGGCTCATGGGTTAATTAGGGGTTAATGTCGCTTTGCTAAAGGTGACATTAATACGGGTTAATAATGGAGAGTTGTCAATTAGACATCTATCCATTATTAATCCTATAGTATTAAAGGGTTAAAAAAAAACACACACATTAATTTAATTTTTTTTAATGAAATAATGACACAGTTTTTGACCAAATTTTATTATACTGGTAATCCATCTGAATCCATTGTTCTCCTGTATTAAAAATAAACTAATAAAGCAACAATATCTATACCTCTCCGCCGTTCAGTCAGGTCCCCCGCTGCAATCCATCACAAGTGGTTAACAGGTTTACAGCAGGGACTGGTGCTAATAATACCAGCCCTGCTGCAAACCCCCGCAGAATGAATGCGTTCATCTCTGCGCAGCCTCCCCGGCTGACCGTAGATTAACTGATTAGCGCGGGAAACATAATTAATTTTTTCCCACGCTATCGAGTTCACTTCAGGTCAGCCCTAGACTCCGCACAGCCTCAGTGACGTCAGCGGTAGTCAGTGTGGCTGTGCAGAGTCCCTGGCTGACCTGAAGTGAACTTGATAGCATGGGAAAAAAATCAATTAATTTTCCCACGCTCCTGAGTTCATCTCCCGTCAGCCGGGGCACCTCCGCAGACATGAATTCATTCATTCTGCAGGGGTTTACAGCAGGGCTGGTAGTATTAGCATTGGTCCCTGCTGTAAAACAGTTAACCCCTTCAGATGGATTGCAGCGTGGGACCTGACTGAACGGCGGAGAGGTATGGATATTGTGGCTTTTTTATTTTATTTTATTACAGGAGAACAATGGATTCAGAAGGATTACCAGTATAATAAAGTTTGCTCAAAAACTATGTGTCATTATTTCATTAAAATAATTTTTAATTAATGTGTGTGTTTTTTTAACCATTTACTACAGTTTGAAGGATATCAAACTAAATGAAATGAAATGGTTTACTGTATGTAAACCATGTGTCATTTCATGTCGGGTTCTGTAATGATTTTACAGAAGCCGGCAATTGAATTAGCGGCTATTATGCTATGTAGAACTGTATGAACTATAAATATATATATATATATATATACACTGCTCAAAAAAATAAAGGGAATATTTAAACAACAGAATATAACTCAAAG
Source organism: Oophaga sylvatica (assembly GCA_033576555.1). Taxonomy (NCBI): domain Eukaryota; kingdom Metazoa; phylum Chordata; class Amphibia; order Anura; family Dendrobatidae; genus Oophaga; species Oophaga sylvatica. The sequence goes on along the minus strand of JARQOD010006954.1, from coordinate 8,971 downwards.
TAAATCAAACTTCTGTGAAAAACTGTCCACTTAGAAAGCTACACTGATTGACAATCAATTTCACATGCCGCTGTGCAAATGGTATAGACAACAGATGGAAATTATTGGCAATTATCAAGACCCACTCAATAAAGGAGTGGTTCTGCAGGTGGGGACCACAGATCACATCTCAGTACCAATGCTTTCTGGCTGATGTTTTGGTCACTTTTGAATGTTGGTTGTGCTTTCACACTCGTGGTAGCATGAGAAGGACTCTACAACTCACACAAGTGGCTCAGGTAGTGCAGCTCATCCAGGATGGCACATCAAAGCGAGCTGTGGCAAGATGGCTTGATGTGTTTGTCAGCGTAGTGTCCAGAGGCTGGAGGCGCTACCAGGAGACAGGCCAGTACACCAGGAGAAGTGAAGGGGGCGGTAGGAGGGCAACAACCCAGCAGCAGGACCGCTACCTCCGCCTTTGTGCAAGGAGGAACAGGAGGAGCATTGACAGAGCCCTGCAAAATGACCTCCAGCAGGCCACAAATGTGCATGTGTCTGCACAAACTATTAGAAAACGACTCCATGAGGATGGTCTGAGTGCCCAACGTCCACACATGGGGTTGTGCTCACAGCCCAACACCGTGCAGGATGCTTGGCATTTGCCACAGAACACCAGGATTGGCAAATTCACCATTGGCGCCCTGTGCTCTTCACAGATGAAAGCAGGATCACACTGAGCACAAGTGACAGACGTGACAGAGTCTGGAGAAGCTGTGGAGAGTGATCTGCTGCCTGCAATATACTTCAGCATGACTGGTTTGGCAGTTGGTCAGTAATGATGTGGGGTGGCATTTCTTTGAAGGGCCACACAGCCCTCCATGTGATGAAAGCAGGATCACACTGAGCACATGTGACAGACGTGACAGAGTCTGGAGAAGCTGTGGAGAGTGATCTGCTGCCTGCAATATACTTCAGCATGACTGGTTTGGCAGTTGGTCAGTAATGATGTGGGTGGCATTTCTTTGAAGGGCCACACAGCCCTCCATGTGCTCGCCAGAGGTAGCCTGACTGCCATTAAGTACCGAGATGAGATCCTCAGGCCCCTTGTGAGACCATATGCTGGTGCGGTTGGCCCTGGGTTCCTCCTAATGCAGGACAATGTCAGACCTCATGTGGCTGGAGCGTGTCAGCAGTTCCTGCAAGATGAAGGCATTGAAGCTATGGGCTGGACCGCCCGTTCCCCAGACCTGAATCCGATTGAGCACATCTGGAACATCATGTCTCGCCCCATCCACCAATGTCACGTTGCACCACAGAGTGTCCAGGAGTTGGCGGATGTTTTAGTCCAGATCTCCAGGAGATCCCTCAGGAGACCATCCGCCGCCTCATCAGGAGCATGCCCAGGCATTGTAGGGAGGTCATATAGACACAGGGAGGTCATACAGGCACGTGGAGGCCACACACACTACTGAGCATCATTTTGACTTGTTTTGAGGACGTTACATTCCACTTTAATTTTGTGGGTGACTCCAAATCCAGGCCTCCATTGGTTAATAAATTTTATTTCTATTGATGTTTTTTGTGTGATTTTGTTGTCAGCACATTCAACTTTGTACAGTACAAAGTATTCAATGAGAATATTTCATTCATTCAGATCTAGGATGTGTTATTTGAGTGTTCCCTTTATTTTTTTGAGCAGTATATATATATATATATATATATATTATATATATGTATTCTATGTGTATATATATATATATATATATATATATATATAATATTCTTTCCATTCTTTATTAAACATGTCAGTGTGATTTTACTGTATAGCCGAGGATGAATTGATGGCTCTTCAAAGGACACCGGTGCGTATAAATCGGACAGCACTTGTATAGTGCGAGTGCTGTCCGATTTTTTCTCTCACCCATTGACTTGTATTGGCGAGTCTCATCCGAGAATCGCAGCAAATCGCAGCATGCAGTGATTTTTTCTCTCAGTCCGATTTCGGCTGAGAAAAAAAATCGCAAATGACATGTCACCTATTGAATAACATTGGTTCGAGTGCAATCCGATTTTTTATCGGATTGCACGTGTCCGTATTTCTTGCCAGTGAGTATGAGCCCTAAAGAGAAAAATCAGACAAACTGAACATTTGAAAGTGGTCTCTTAATTTTTGTCAGAGCTGTATATGTATACTTTTTCTAATTTTGTATAATATGATAGTAGGAATATTTAACTCTCTGGTAGCTTTGTCAATTTATTTATCTATTTAATAATGCACTTTGGAACTAGCTAATATTTACTTACCAGTATTAATATTAACAGTGCCCCATTGTTTAGCGCTATTTGATATATAATTTTATTATCTTGATTTATTGGTGCAAGTATTTATTATTTGTTTTTGTTTGAGTTGGCGTTTTATAAAATATCGCCTTTATTTACTGAACATGCGTGAGTTCAAATGGTTGTCAGCCGTGTCTGATGTGTGCGCGCTGCAAGAAGTTGCCTTGGCGTGGAGTGAACTTCCGGTTGCAATTGCGCACGACCGGATAGTATCGTCCATCTATAGCTGGATTAGTTTCTATGACATGCGCATTAGCTATTGCTGGACGCCGGTTTTTGGTGCAATGTGTCAGGATGGGGTGAATCATGATATAAGACTATGCACAGCTGGTCTTAATGATCAATTACTTTATATACATGTTTTGTATGTTATATTATACATTTTTGCATGATATTTTGTACTATATCACTTTATATTATTGAGCTTTATTGCACTTTTGTATAAATTATGTGAAATTATTATCACAATGTTACACATTGTATAAATTGCTACTAAATACTTGTTATTTGAGTTGCCTTAAATACTGAGCATATGCTCATATGTAACTGCTTGAGAAAGGTCTGCACTTGAGACCGAAACGTCGCCACATGGCCTATTAAAAAGCACTTTTTTCTAATTTCGTATGGTGTGCTGCCTCAATCTTTTTGAATTATATATATAGATGTGAGTGAATATATGATATATTTTTTACCCCCATTGTTTCACCCACCATCTTTTATGTGCCTGCTCTTTGGATTTTAAACATATATTTTTTTATATATTAATTTCAATAAAGGTTTTGAACTTTTTTAACATGATATAATACTAGTTCTAAAGAATTAATGGTAAGACAATCTGATGGAGCGCCAGGCTGGCGGGTCAGGGAGCGCCAATTGCAAAACAGTCCGATGCTGCTCCAGCCGGGTGCCTCAGAAGGGATGTAATCAATGGTGCAGGATATCCCGGTCACAGGGGAGCACAAAGGACATGAAGAGGGAGGAATGATTAGAAGATTTCTTTGGTTTATTAAGCACCACAACGTGTTTCGACAGGTAACTTCTGTCTTTATCAGGTGGCATGTGATGAAGACAGAAGTTACCTGTCGAAACGCTTTGTGGAACTTAATAAACTAAAGAAATCTTCTAATCCTTCCTCCCTCTTCATGTCCTTTGTGCTCCCCTGTGACCGGGATATCCTGCAACAATAATACTAGTTCTGGCATTCTTTTTTCTTTTTGATGTACCGTATATACTCGTGTATAAGCCGAGATTTTCAGCACATTTTTTTGTGAAAATAAAAAAAATTGGGGTTAAAATAACATTTTTATGGGGAAAATGTGATTTTTTTTTTTATTTAAATGGCTCAACGTTATAAACTTCTGTGAAGCACCTGGAGGTTCAAGGTGCTTACCACACATCTAAATACATTCCTTGAGGGGTCTAGTTTCCAAAATGGCATCACTTTTGGGGAGTTTCCACTGTTTAGTCACATCAGGGCCTCCTCAAATGGGACATAGCATCCGCTAATGATTCCAGCAAATTTTACATTCAAAAAGTCAAATGACGCTCCTTCCCTTCCAAGCCCTGCCCTGCACTCAAACAGTACAGTAGTTTTCTCCCTCATATTGGGTATCGGCGTATTCAAGAGAAATTGCACAACAAATTGTCCTGTTCAATTTCTGATGACACCCTTATGAAAATGCAAAATTTGGGGCTAAAATAAATTTTTTGTGGGGAAAAGGTGATTTTTTTTATTTTCCCGGCTCAACGTTATAAACGTCTGAGAAGAACCTTGGGGTTCAAGGTGCTCACCACACATCTAACTACATTCCTTGAGGGGTCTACTTTCCAAAATGGTGTCAGTTATGGGGGATTTTCACTGTTTAAGTACATCAGGGGCTCTCCAAACGCGACATGGCGTCCGCTAATTGTTCCAGCAAATTTTGCATTCAAAAAGTCAAATGGCACTCCTTCCCTTCCGGTTTTGTAAATTTTGTTGGAAAAAGGAGAAATCACTAGTTAACTTTTAACCTTTATAACTTCCTAAGAAAAAAAAATTATGTTAAAAAAAATTGTTCTTAGGAAAAGTAGATATGTGGGAAATGTTATTTATTAACTATTTTGTGTGATTTAAGGGCATAAGAATTCAAAGTTTGAAAACTGACAAATCTGTTGAAGCATTCCAGAGTTATTACCTCATAAAGTGACAGTGGTCAGAATTGTAAAAATTGACCTGGCCATTAACGTGCAAATCACCTTGGGGAGTAAAGGGGTTAAACGAGATAGTTATACCACACAACTTTACATAAGTATTGTTTTTGAAACAATTTTTTTTGTTAGGAAGTTAGAAGGGTTAAAAGTTTTTCAGTAAGTTCTCATTATTGCAACAAAAATTACAAAACCTATTTTTTTTAGACCACATCCCATTTGAAGAGACTTTGAGGAGCCTGTGTGACATAAAATACCAAAAGTGACACAATTTTAAAAGCTAAACCCCATTCAAGATATATATTACCCTTTAGGGGCTACACAGGAATTAAAGCAATGTGTAAGGAAAAAATGAAAATTTTACCTTTTCCCACAAAAATATGGCTTTAGCCCGAAATTATGCATTTTCAAAAGGGTAACAAGAGAAAATGGACTTAAAAATTGTGGTGCAGTTTCTCCTGAGTAACCTGATACCCCATATGTGGTGGAAAACTACTGCTTGGGACCACGGCAGGGCTCGGAAGGGAAGGCGTACCATTTGACTTTTGGAGCACAAAACTGTCTGGAATAGATAGCCTATATATCAAAAAACTGACCGGCACATCCAAACATAGATTCAGTGTGAACAGGTGCTAAACCTAGAGTCACCAACTCATATACATACAAGAGAAAAAGGTAGCACACTGTAGCGCTATAGCTTGCAAACACGAAATATGAAAAATATGAAAAATGAATTGCATCATTACCTTAGAAATATGAAAAATTGAGAAGTCTTAGCGCATAAGATGGCCAAATTATGTGAGCCTGATAGCCACGCCAAGGCTCTTCTCGCATATCAGGTCCCAACCAATGCCCATCCTCGCTTAGAAAAGTCTGTCTGCATGGGAACGTATCAATCCTCTCTTCAGACTAAAATCTACATCTCTGTGGAGGGGTGATGAACCTGTTGTAATTAAAAAGCCTGTGACCACCAGGTGGAGTGCTCAGGTAGAAGTTAAATGAATACATATCAAAAAACTGACCGGCACATCCAAACATAGATTCAGTGTGAACAGGTGCTAAACCTAGAGTCACCAACTCATATACATACAAGAGAAAAAGGTAGCACACTGTAGCGCTATAGCTTGCAAACACGAAATATGAAAAATATGAAAAATGAATTGCATCATTACCTTAGAAATATGAAAAATTGAGAAGTCTTAGCACATAAGATGGCCAAATTATGTGAGCCTGATAGCCACGCCAAGGCTCTTCTCGCATATCAGGTCCCAACCAATGCCCATCCTCGCTTAGAAAAGTCTGTCTGCATGGGAACGTATCAATCCTCTCTTCAGACTAAAATCTACATCTCTGTGGAGGGGTGATGAACCTGTTGTAATTAAAAAGCCTGTGACCACCAGGTGGAGTGCTCAGGTAGAAGGTAAATGAACATATCAAAAAACTGACCGGCACATCCAAACATAGATTCAGTGTGAACAGGTGCTAAACCTAGAGTCACCAACTCATATACATACAAGAGAAAAAGGTAGCACACTGTAGCGCTATAGCTTGCAAACACGAAATATGAAAAATATGAAAAATGAATTGCATCATTACCTTAGAAATATGAAAAATTGAGAAGTCTTAGCGCATAAGATGGCCAAATTATGTGAGCCTGATAGCCACGCCAAGGCTCTTCTCGCATATCAGGTCCCAACCAATGCCCATCCTCGCTTAGAAAAGTCTGTCTGCATGGGAACGTATGAATCCTCTCTTCAGACTAAAATCTACATCTCTGTGGAGGGGTGATGAACCTGTTGTAATTAAAAAGCCTGTGACCACCAGTTGGAGTGCTCAGGTAGAAGTAAATGAATACATATCAAAAAACTGACCGGCACATCCAAACATAGATTCAGTGTGAACAGGTGCTAAACCTAGAGTCACCAACTCATATACATACAAGAGAAAAAGGTAGCACACTGTAGCGCTATAGCTTGCAAACACGAAATATGAAAAATATGAAAAATGAATTGCATCATTACCTTAGAAATATGAGCACTCCACCTGGTGGTCACAGGCTTTTAATTACAACAGGTTCATCACCCCTCCACAGAGATGTAGATTTTAGTCTGAAGAGAGGATTCATACGTTCCCATGCAGACAGACTTTTCTAAGCGAGGATGGGCATTGGTTGGGACCTGATATGCGAGAAGAGCCTTGGCGTGGCTATCAGGCTCACATAATTTGGCCATCTTATGCGCTAAGACTTCTCAATTTTTCATATTTCTAAGGTAATGATGCAATTCATTTTTCATATTTTGCAAGCTATAGCGCTACAGTGTGCTACCTTTTTCTCTTGTATGGAATAGATAGCCGACACCATGTCATGTTTACAGAGGCCCTGATGTGCCCAAACAGTGGAAACACCCCACAAGTGACCCCATTTTGGAAACTACATCCCTCAAGGAATTGAGAAAAAAATAAAAAAAAATCACAATTTTCCCACAGAAATGTTTCTTTAGCCCCAAATTTTTCAATTTTATAATGATAATAGGAGAAAGTGGACCATACGATTTGTTGTGCAATATTTCCTGAGTACACAGATACCCAATATGTGGTGGAAAACTACTTTTTGGGCACACGGAAGATTTTGGAAGGGAAGGGGCACCATTTGATTTTTGGAGTACAAAATTGGCTGGATTAGATAGCAGATGCCATGTCTAATTTGCAGAGCCCCTGGTGTACCTAAACAGTAGAAATCCTCCCACAAATGACAACATTTTTAAAATTACACCCCCAAAAAATTTATTTAGAGGTGTAGGGAGCACCTTGAACTCCCAGTACTTCACAGAATTTTAGAAGGTTGATCCATGAAAATGAAAAAAATATGATTTTAACACAAAAATATTCCTTTAGCCCCGATTTTTTTCCTTTTCACAAGGGTAACATTAAAAAATGGACCCCAAAATCTGTTGTGTGATTTCTCCTGAGTACGCCAATATCCCATATTTGGTGGAAAACTATTATTTGGGCACAAGGCAGGGCTCGGAAAGGAAGAAGCGCCAATTGAATTCTGGAGCGCAATTTTAGTTGGAATAGATTGTGGATGCCATGTCACATTTGAAGAGCCTTTGAAGTGCCAAAACACCAGAAACCCCCTACAAGTGACCCCATTTTGGAAACCACACCTCTTGAGGAATACATGTAAGGGTGTAGCCGTCAGGCAATTCACAGAATTTTATAACATTGAGTTGTGTCAATGGAAAATTTCCATTTTTTACCATTGCATTTTTTCCACTAAAATGTTCCTTTGGCCCCAAGTTTTCAATTTTCAAAGGGGAAAATAGGAGAAAATTGACCATACAATTTGTTACGCAATTTCTCCTGAGTACACCAATACACCACATGTGGTCGAAAACTACTTTTGTGGCACAGTGCAAAGCTCACAAGTGAAGGAGCGCCACATTGGAGTTCAGATTTTGCCGGAATGGTTTGAGGATGCCATGTCAGTCCCACTGGTAGAGCCCCTGAGGTGGAAGAACAGCAGAACTCCTCCATAAGTGACCCCATTTTACCAACTACACTTCTCAATGAATTCAGGTGCAGTGAGCATATTGACACTATATGTGCCTCACATAATTTTATATCATTGTGCTAATAGGAAAAAATGAACCTCACAGTTTGTTATGTAATTTCTCCTGAGTGCACCAATACCCTACATGTAATCAGGAACTACTTTTCAGGCACAGTGGAAAGCTCAGAAGGGAAGGAGAGCCATATTGTAGTGTAGATTTTGCCGTTATGGTTTGTGGGTGCCACGACTCATTGGAAGAGCCCCTAATGTACCAGAAAATTCGAAGCCTCTCCACTCTTCATAAATGACCCCATGTTACAGAGTACACGTCTCAATTAATTAATCTAAGGGTGCAGTGATCATATTGACACCACGTTTGGTTCACAGAATGTTATACCATTGGGCAGTGAAAAAAAAAATAATTAAATTTTTACCACAAAAATTTAGTTTTAGCCCGAGATTTTACATTATCACACATGCTGAAATGAGTAAAAATGCAACCAAAATATGTCATACAATTTCTGTTGAACATGGCAATACCTCCTATGTAGCTGTACAGTACTGTTTAGCCAAATGGCGAGACTCGAGAGGGAAGGAGCGCTATTTGACCCTTGGAGAATCACAGAGTAGATTGCGGACTCCATGTTCAGAGGCCCTAAGTGCCCGAAGAGCAGAATACCCCCTCAAAATACCACCTTTTGGAAAATACACCCCCTCTGGGAATTTATCTACTGGTGTAGTTACAATTTTGACTCCATGTGTGTTTCCAGAAACAAGCAGCAGGAGATGTTGTTGAACAAAAATTGGAAATCTGCTGTTGTAGTGTCCATATATTGTAGTGCCCAGTATGTTGTAGTTGCCATACATTGTAGTGCCCATAGATTGTGCCCAGCTTCTGCTTCTGGAGACTCG
>JARQOD010006953.1:0-40847 GCA_033576555.1 Oophaga sylvatica | reverse complement strand
AAGGGGTGGGAATTTCCCATGCGGGTGAAAAAAAAGATCTTAAGCTGAAGAACAGAAAAAAACCCCACCCAAGAATTGCTACAACATTAAAAAAGGGCAAAATCTACTTTTTGGTACATCCAGAAAAAAAAGAAAGCAGGGTAAATCATCAACCCCAAAAAGCCCTGGGAGCCCAGGAAAGGCACATGGGGATGTCGTTTGCTTTATTTTTTTGGGAAGAAAAACCCCGCCCAAAAACATCAAGAATCCAAACACTCTCAGGAAGTAGGGTTCTGTCTCTAAGTCAACATAAAGAGAAGACTCCAAAAAAAATACAAAGGGTTAAAATCTAGACAGCCCATTCATAATTTCCCAAAAAAATAAAAGGGGCCAGATTTTTAAATTTTGCTGAAAAACACCCCCAAACCCAGCTCGTTCGGGAAAAGTATTCTATGGCGATGGAAAAAATAACCCTGTCCAGAATGAGGGGAAGCCAAAATTTTTGGAGAAAGAAGGGAAGGGCACATGATCCAAGGCACACCACATCCTTGAAACATGGTGGAGGAAAACGTGAGGCATGGGCTGCATGGTTTTTCAGGGGCACGGGGTCATTGTTTTTTATTATGGACTAAAAGCAGAAAAGGTACCCGGATAAATTTTTTGAAGTGTAGGGGGATTATTCAGCCAGATTCGCCAAATTGCAAACTTATTGGCGGCGCTTATAGAAGATGGATTAATGACCCAAGCATACACCAAAAGTACACGGGTTTCATGATGCAAAAAAGGGGAAACATTCTAAAGGGAAGTCAATCCCAGATCTTAACCCAAATTTGGGAGCATGCATTTCATTGCCAAACCCGACTTAGAGGAAAAGACCCACAAACAAGAAGACTAAAGGGGCTGTGGCTGTAAAGGGCCGGGAAAAAGCATTAAGAAGGAGGAAACCCAGCGTTTGGTGATGTCCATGGGTTCCAGACTTAAGGCAGTGATTGCCTCCAAAGGATTCGCCACAAAATATTGAAAATAAAAATATTTTGTTTGGGTTATGTTTATTTGTCCAATTACTTTTGACCTCCTAAAATGTGGAGTGTTTGTAAAGAAATGTGTACAATTCCTACATTTTCTAACACATATTTTTGTTCAACCCTTCAAATTAAACGTTACAATCTGCACTTGAATTCTGTTGTAGAGGTTTCATTTCAAATCCAATGTGGTGGCATGCAGAGCCCAACTCGCGAAAATTGTGTCACTGTCCAAATATTTCTGGCCCTGACTGTATATACTGTGACTGATAAGCACTATGTACAGTGACTGATGAGCTCCATATACAGTGACTGATGAGCTCCATATACAGTGACTGATGAGCACTATATACCTTGACTAATGAGCATTATATACAGTGACTGATGAGCGCTATATACAGTGACTGATGCATGGGCGTACCCAGAATCAAAACTAGGGGGGGGCAAGCCAATGTCGCATCTTATACAGTCCTGGCCAAAAGTTTTGAGAATGAAACAAATATTATATTTTCACATGATCTGCTGCCCTCTGGTTTTTATGTGTGTTTGACAGATGTTTTTATCACAGACAGAAATATAATTGCAAACATATGAGTAACAAAAGCTTATATTGACAGTTAGAATGAGTTAATGCAGCAAGTCAATATTTGCAGTGTTGACCCTTCTTCTTCAGGACCTCTGCAATTATCCCTGGCATGCTCTCAATCAACTTCTGGACCAAATCCTGGCTGATAGCAGTCCATTCTTGCACAATCAATGCTTTCATTTTGTCAGAATTTTTAGGTTTTTGTTTGTCCACCCCAGGGCCGGCTCCAGGTTTTTATGGGCCCCGGGCGAAAGAGCCTCAGTGGGCCCCTTTAACACAGACCACGATTCATGATGCACAGATACGGCAGAGAAATATGGGTATAGTACTATGCCAAACACTTCTTTTCTTCCATTACATGACTGATATCTATTGTAAATTGTACAATAGCTCAAAAACCGCCAAATCCTCACAGCGCACAGTACAGACTGGACAGTACAGTCCTCCATACAATATTATGGGCACCACAGTCTCCCCCTCATCACCCATATAATACCCCATGCAGGATGTCACCCCCCATATAATGCTCCATACAGAATACTGGACCCAAAATAATGCTCCATACAGAATACTGGACCCAAAATAATGCTCCATACAGGATACTGGTCCCCATATAATGCTCCATACAAAATATGGAGCTCTCCTCTGCGCTGTACTGCATTCTGCACTGTTACGGCTCAGGAAAGGGCGCTGTGGAAAGACTCCCCATTATCATCATCATTGCCTCCTTATCATCATCATTGCCTCCCCATCATCATCATGGCCTCCCCATTATCATCAATGCCTGCCCATCATCATCATCTCCTCCCCATCATCATCAATGCCTGCCCATCATCATCTTCTCCCCATCATCAATGCCTGCCCATTATCATCAATGCCTGCCCATTATCATCATCTTCTCCCCATCATCATCAATGCCTCCCCATTATCAGCAATGCCTGCCCATCATCATCTCCTCCCCATCATCATCAATGCCTGCCCATCATCATCTTCTCCCCATCATCATCAATGCCTCCCCATTATCATCAATGCCTGCCCATTATCATCATCTTTTCCCCATCATCATCATCAATGCCTCCCCATTATCAGCAATGCCTGCCCATCATCACACACAGACAGCACACAAGCACTCTCTCACATACATACACACACACATACACATACATACACACACAAAGCACCGCACTACATACACACAGAGACACACACACGTCTTACCTGTCCGGCGTCCCCGCGCTCTGTGCCACAGCTGGCCGCTGAATGATGACGTCATTCAGCGGCGCTGCTGTGAGAGGAAGCGCCGGCGCCCCCTGGAGCCCGGAGCTGCGGCAGCAGAGGCACGGGAGAGGTAAGTATTGTGCCAGCTGCTGCCGGGGCCCTGAGCAAGCGGGGGGGGCCCAGTGGCGGCGCTGACACCGCTCTTCTCCGCTAACGGGCGCGGGGGTGCCAGACTGCGAGTGGGCCCCCCCGCCTGCTCAGGGCCCCGGCACTTGCCCGGGTGTGCTGGGTGCTGACGCCGGCCCTGGTCCACCCGTCTCTTGATGATTGACCACAAGTTCTCAATAGGATTAAGATCTGGGGAGTTTCCAGGCCATGGACCCAAAATCTCTATGTTTTGTTCCCTGAGCCATTTAGTTATCACCTTTGCTTTATGGCAAGATGCTCCATCATGCTGGAAAAGGCATTGTTGATCGCCAAACTGCTCTTGGAGGGTTGGGAGAAATTGCTCTTGGAGGACTGTTATGAATGTGCTAGAGATGGTTTCTGAGCAGAGGCTCCCTCTGGTGGTTACAGACAGTACTGAACCTTTCAGCGAGGAGTGGCAATCTGGAATCACGGACTGGTCTGATATAAGGGAGGTTCCCTCCCATGATGGTTGCCGGTGATCAATTGTTCTTGTCTCAATTGTGGTTCCTGGTTCATTTGGAAGTTTGCTGGAGTCTTGCCTGTATCTCCTGCTTTCAGATAAGATATTTTTGCTTTTCTTTTTGTGCTTGCTTTTTGCATTGTTTTCTGCACTTTTGTGGAGGTCAGCCAGGTCCCCTCCTGGGGCCTGAGCTCCTCACAGTTTTTCTGCAGCCACTGTTATTTGCTCATTTGCTTTTTCCTGTTTTTTTCACTGGCTGCGGCTTGGTTTTTGTTCACACTGAGATCTGATTTAGTGGGTGGCGAGATCGTGTGATCTCAGTTTTTTTGTAATCAGAATTGTTGGATTTTTGTAGGGTTTTCTGGGTTGCAGAAAGTAATCTCTCCTGTCCTATCCTATTTAGTCAGCTTGTGGCCCCTGCGTTTGCTCAGTCTATTTTCTTCCTATGTTTGTATTTTCATCTTGTCTAACCGCCATTATATGTTTGGGGGCTTCCTATTTTCTTTGGGGATCTGCTCCGGGGCAGAAAGCTTTCATCTTTCTGCCTTTATGTGTAGTTATCTCTCAGGCTGTGACGAGGCGTCTAGGATCAACGTAGGAACGCTCCACGACTACCTCTAGTTGTGTTGTTAGTTTAGGAATCTGCAACCCATCAGTTACCAACATCTCAGGTGTTCGGCTGCCCTGCTGTTGTTCCTGTTCTCCTCAGCTACCGAAACATAACAGTATCACCGGCCATAACTGAAAATTGTATGGTACTCACAGAAGGGAAAAATAGTGTGGAAAGAAAAAAGTTGTCAGAGTTGTCAGAGATTTTTTTTTTCTGTCGCATTTTTTCCCTCTTTTTCTCTGGGTGCTGAGGAGGATTTTTTTTCTCTCAATGGAGTTTGCACAGTTGTCTGGCCGTGTGGATCAGCTTGCCACTGAGGTTCGGAGTATTGCTACCTATCTTGCTGGGTTGCCGGTTGTGGAACCTAGGATTCCCATGCCAGATTTGTTTTTGGGGGATCGGGCTAAATTCCTGAATTTCAAAAATAACTGTAAGTTGTTTTTTGCCTTAAAGCCTAAGTCTTCAGGTATCGCAGCACAGCAGGTTCAAATTGTCATCTCTTCTGCATGGCGATCCTCGGGATTGGGCTTTTTCCCTGACACCTGGGGATCCTGTTTTGAATGATATTGATGCATTTTTTCTGGCTCTGGGGTTATTGTACGATAAACCTAATGTCACTGATCAAGCTGAAAAAACCTTGTTGGCATTAAATCAGGGTCTTGAAGACGCTGAGTTGTACTGTCAGAAATTTCAAAAGTGGGCAGTCCTGACCAAATGGAATGATGATGCTTTGGCAGCCCTTTTTCGGAAGGGTCTGTCAGAGAATGTAAAGGATGTTATTGTGGGATTCCCTGCTCCCTCTGGTCTCAATAATTCTATGTCATTGGCTATTCAAATTGACAGACGTTTGCGTGAGCACAGAGGTATGCGTGAGATAGTGTTGCCTTGTGAGCCAGCTTCTGAGTCCATGCAGTGTGATAGAGTGACTTCTGGGGCTCAGCGTCATGAGTTTCGAAAGCGCAATGGGTTATGTTTCTACTGTGGTGATGCCTCTCATGCTATTTCAATGTAATACAAAAAACATGGCACTCAATGAACTGATATGAATGTAGGTGCACAAGTAGGGTCTCCAGCCCAAATATCAGAATCAAAACAAAACTTGGCACTCTGAATATTAAATAATGGAACAAACGAAGATAATTGTTGCTGTGTTTTTTCTTTTTAATTGCATCCGTGAAAGAAAAAAGTGATGTACATAAAAGATGAACGTTTTCGGCCGTACAACAACAGCCTTCTTCAGACACTATGTACAGATTTGAACTGAAATATATCAAGATAACACAATAAACATTGTGAGTACATAAGAAAAAATGAAAGCAAAATAGCAACATAACAGAAAAGTATTAATAAAAATAAACAAACATGTCAACGAAAATTGTAGAGTCTCACACGGCTCATTCCTCCAGAGGTGCTCAGTAAACGTGTGATAGAGTTTTTGTTAAGGACAAACTTTTTTGTAATAATGCAAAACCTAAAGAAGGTAAGTAGAAATAAGCCAGATACCATAAAAGGATATAGAGATCACCTAGTCAAAGTACTGTGATAAATCCAGCCATATAGTATATGGAGAGCAATGCCTGTAATGAAACAGCAGTTTTTTTACTATGCAGTGATAAAATAGTGATGAGCCAATTACTTAGCCCAAGTACAGAAGAAAAGGTAGAAGGGAACACTCCCTTGAAAAAAAGAGAAAAGCAGGAAGGAGAAAAAAGGAAGGAGAAAAAAGCAAGAGGGGGAGAAAAGGAAGAGGGGAAGGAAAGCAAAAATAGTAAGGAATACCTTTGAAAAAACGGATGTGATGAGGTAAACCACAGAAGGTGGGTAACTGAAAAGCAAATGTGTTTTACAGTTAAAAACAGTTATGAAGGAAGGGGCAGAAAACCAATAAAATGTGTATTCTATAAAACAGGTAATACCTTGGAAGAGACATCCAATACTAATAGGGGAAAGCGCTGGAGGCTAGAACTAGCAAAGTCAAGGCGCTGTAGGAAAAACAAGATATAAATATATAGTTGATAATTGAAAAAAGTGGTGCCTAGAAAAGCAACACCACCAAAACGATTAATGTTACCTGTGTGGAGCTTACTAGAGAGAAGCTGTGAAAATGAGAAGAGAATAATTAAAAGAGTACTATAGAGAGGCAAAGTATATGGAAAGGCAAAGTCTATAAGGGTAAATGAAGTGTTAAATACCTATGAGGCGGCCATGCTGGGCAAATGGGAAAAGCGCTAATGGCTGCAAAGGCAGCAAAGGAGATGCGCTGTGGAAAAACAAGCAAAAATGTAAAGGTAGGCAATAGTGGGAGCGCCATAGAAAGCGCCCCACTAAAATATGAAGGGGTTACCTGTGAAATACTTGTATGAGCTTGTGGCCGTCTGGAGGTAGGACGCTGTATGCGCCCTACTTCCGGGTTTAAGAGGGCATAGCGTGCCGCGTCATGGTGACGCGGTCGTGTACGGCGCATGCGCCGTGGAGTGGCTCGTGAACGAGCAGGAGATCACCTGACAGCGCGTCATGGTGACTCGGACGTGAGGGGCGCATGCGCGCTGAGCTGTGGAAGAAGGAGGGCAAATAAAGCATCATGTGATGCTGTAGAAAAAACGGAATATCACCAGATGACGGATCGCGGTATATAACAGGGGATGAAAAATAGGGAAGAGGAGAAATGAAAATAACTAACAAAGAGTAAATAGGGTAAAATGAAGAATACAAAAAATAAGAAGATATAGAAAATGGGTGGAACATGAAAAATGCAGAGGGAAAATAAATACTAATAGAGGGGAAAAGGAACAAGAGAGGGACGAACAGAGGAAAAGTGCAGGGAATGCAGGGAATGGTAGAGATAGAGCGAGGATGTGACAATACAATACAATACAAACAATACAAACTTCTTATTTTTTGTATTCTTCATTTTACCCTATTTACTCTTTATTAGTTATTTTCATTTCTCCTCTTCCCTATTTTTCATCCCCTGTTATATACCGCGATCCGTCATCTGGTGATATTCCGTTTTTTCTACAGCATCACATGATGCTTTATTTGCCCTCCTTCTTCCACAGCTCAGCGCGCATGCGCCCCTCACGTCCGAGTCACCATGACGCGCTGTCAGGTGATCTCCTGCTCGTTCACGAGCCACTCCACGGCGCATGCGCCGTACACGACCGCGTCACCATGACGCGGCGCGCTATGCCCTCTTAAACCCGGAAGTAGGGCGCATACAGCGTCCTACCTCCAGATGGCCACAAGCTCATACAAGTATTTCACAGGTAACCCCTTCATATTTTAGTGGGGCGCTTTCTATGGCGCTCCCACTATTGCCTACCTTTACATTTTTGCTTGTTTTTCCACAGCGCATCTCCTTTGCTGCCTTTGCAGCCATTAGCGCTTTTCCCATTTGCCCAGCGTGGCCGCCTCATAGGTATTTAACACTTCATTTACCCTTATAGACTTTGCCTTTCCATATACTTTGCCTCTCTATAGTACTCTTTTAATTATTCTCTTCTCATTTTCACAGCTTCTCTCTAGTAAGCTCCACACAGGTAACATTAATCGTTTTGGTGGTGTTGCTTTTCTAGGCACCACTTTTTTCAATTATCAACTATATATTTATATCTTGTTTTTCCTACAGCGCCTTGACTTTGCTAGTTCTAGCCTCCAGCGCTTTCCCCTATTAGTATTGGATGTCTCTTCCAAGGTATTACCTGTTTTATAGAATACACATTTTATTGGTTTTCTGCCCCTTCCTTCATAACTGTTTTTAACTGTAAAACACATTTGCTTTTCAGTTACCCACCTTCTGTGGTTTACCTCATCACATCCGTTTTTTCAAAGGTATTCCTTACTATTTTTGCTTTCCTTCCCCTCTTTGTCACGCTGTATAGCAGATAAATATATATATATATATGTGATGACAGTAATCTATATCAAAAGGGCAACATACTATATAACATGCGCATAGATATATGATAACATAGAATTACCTGACAGAATGTCCAGTGGGTCAATACGGAATCCGTTATACGCGGTCTCCGGCTAGAGGGTGACCGGGGTCTATGCTGACCCTAAACTGGGGTCCTAACTAATCCCTCTACCTGGAGGTACTGTTAAAGGTACAGAGGTCCAGGCCACCAGCGTAAACCCTGTCTCCTATCAATCCCTGCCAACTGTAATCTAGTCCTAAGAAGGACCCTGAATACCACCAAAGGGAATGAACAGGTAACGGTTAATGAACAGAAAGACATACAAGAAAGACAAGAAATAAAGTAAATAAAGTCTTACATACAACACTCACACACAGTAGGAACACCTAAGGTCTCAGAGATAAACTATAAGCTATAAGAGTAAAAACAACTAAGGAGCTCTTAGCTTAAATATTCTCAGAACCGATCCAGTCTGCTAGACTACATGAATGCTTTCACCGGCATCTAACACCCAGACTGGCAGGGATATAAAGGAAGCTAATTAGAACATAATCAAAAGCAGCCGGGCGAGGCTGGACCTAGTCTTAGCAAAGAGCTAGGTAAAATTAACTCCCTCATTACCAAACACAAAGAAACAGCAACTCAGCTGTGAGAAGTCAGAGTGTGTAATCGCGACGATCTTCGTGGCGATGCACCCATGACAGTACCCCCCCCTCTACGAGGGGACTCCGGACCCTCAGGGCCAGGTCTGCCCGGGTGAGTTGTGTGAAAGGTCCGAACCAATCGATCTGCGTTAACATCAGACGCAGGGACCCACGTCCTCTCCTCAGGACCATACCCCCTCCAATGAACCAAGTACTGAAGGGATCGGCGACTGAGACGTGAGTCAATGATTTTCGACCCATGAAATTCCACGTTATCATTGACCACCACTGAAGGAGGAGGTAGAGGTGACGGTATGACTGGTGCCACATACTTTTTAAGTAATGACTTGTGAAACACATTATGAATTTTAAACGTAGGAGGGAGGTCCAGACGAAATGCCACAGGATTAATTATGGAACTGATCCTGTACGGCCCGATGAATCTGGGACCCAACCTCCAGGAGGAAACTTTAAGTTTTATATTCCTGGTAGACAACCAAACCAGATCGTTCACCTTCAGATCTCGACCAGAAACTCTCCCCCTATCAGCCATCCGTTTGTAACGGTTCCCCGTAACCTTCAGTCTTAACCGATCTGGAACTATCAGTCTCCCTGGAAGTCCCACAGGGGCGTCCCCCTGAGCCCCCAATACCTCCCCCTCAAGCTCAGAGCATACAGCTGACACTACAACTCCCTCCTGAGGAATAGGAACCGGATCATCCGTCTTCCCGGCCCCTGGGAAAGTACGAGATAAGGCATCAGGAAGCAACTTTATTGAGCAGTCATATGCGCGATGAGGAGGTAACTCTTTACACCCCTCCTCTGAGAACATCTCCCCAAAGTCCTCCAGAAAAGGAGACAAAGTCCTAGGCACAACCGCACCGATGACCGTGCTCATGCAGTTATTCCTGCAAAATTCACCCCACTGGCTTATCTTTCTGGATTGCCAATCAATCACTGGGTTATGTTTAGCCAACCAAGGAAGTCCCAACACAATAGGAGTAGGTAGACCCTCCAACACATAACAAGACAATTGCTCTTTATGTATTGCCCCTACTCGAAGATCTATGTTATGAACCGCTTGTACCAAGCTACCTTGACCAAGAGGTCTAGAATCAATAGAGACTATAGGGACCGGTTTGGCCAATACACTCAGTTGCATACCATGCACCTGGGCAAACCGAGCGTCCACCAGATTAGCCCCGGACCCACTATCAAGAAAAACAGAAATCCTCTCAGTTCTAGTACCAATCACCACCTCCGCAGGCACGAGAAACTGAGAGGGATTTGGGGACGAAATACACACTCCCAGGTTAACTCCTTTGCTCAAAGAGGCCCGGGATGGACACCCCCCAACAAAATGTCCCTCTCTCCCGCAAAAGAAACACCTTCTAGTCTTGCGGTGCACCGCCGATTCCCTCCTACAAAAAGATGTCCCTCCCAACTGCATAGGTTCCTCAGAACAGACAAGGGGAACCTCAGTATAAGGGACTTTAGTAGTAGGTGGAGTCATCACGGGAGGCGGAGTTACCTCGCGTCTTCCCGAATTCGTCTATCAATGCGAATAGCGAGGGCCATAGCAGCCTCCAGTGATGGAGGAGAATCATACTGAGCCAACACATCTTTTAATTTGTCAGACAATCCTTGACAAAACTGGCTCCTAAGAGCTGGGTCATTCCACTGAGTATCTGTTGCCCATCTACGGAACTCAGAAGAATATTCCTCCGCTGGACGATTTCCTTGCCGTATTTTACGTAACTTTGTTTCAGCAAGGGAGACTCGATCCGGATCATCATATACCAGACCCAGGGCAGTAAAAAATCGATCCACTGACTGGAGATCTGGGGAGCCTGGAGGAATAGAGAACGCCCAAGATTGAGGGTCCCCTTGTAAGAGCGAGATAACAATTCCCACCCTCTGCTCTTCACTCCCAGATGACCGAGGCCGCAGCCGAAAGTACAATTTACATGCCTCCCGGAAAGTAAAAAATTTATCCCGCCCACCAGTGAACCTGTCCGGGAGAGCAACCTTAGGTTCAGATCTGGTTTGCTCCGGGGGGGACAAAACCTTGGACTTAATGTCTGCAAACTCCATGGACAACCCCTGCAACTGCCGGGCCAGCTGGGCTACTGGATCCATGACAGCTGGGGAGAATCTTTAGTATGGGCCGGTGAAAATGTCACGCTGTATAGCAGATAAATATATATATATATATGTGATGACAGTAATCTATATCAAAAGGGCAACATACTATATAACATGCGCATAGATATATGATAACATAGAATTACCTGACAGAATGTCCAGTGGGTCAATACGGAATCCGTTATACGCGGTCTCCGGCTAGAGGGTGACCGGGGTCTATGCTGACCCTAAACTGGGGTCCTAACTAATCCCTCTACCTGGAGGTACTGTTAAAGGTACAGAGGTCCAGGCCACCAGCGTAAACCCTGTCTCCTATCAATCCCTGCCAACTGTAATCTAGTCCTAAGAAGGACCCTGAATACCACCAAAGGGAATGAACAGGTAACGGTTAATGAACAGAAAGACATACAAGAAAGACAAGAAATAAAGTAAATAAAGTCTTACATACAACACTCACACACAGTAGGAACACCTAAGGTCTCAGAGATAAACTATAAGCTATAAGAGTAAAAACAACTAAGGAGCTCTTAGCTTAAATATTCTCAGAACCGATCCAGTCTGCTAGACTACATGAATGCTTTCACCGGCATCTAACACCCAGACTGGCAGGGATATAAAGGAAGCTAATTAGAACATAATCAAAAGCAGCCGGGCGAGGCTGGACCTAGTCTTAGCAAAGAGCTAGGTAAAATTAACTCCCTCATTACCAAACACAAAGAAACAGCAACTCAGCTGTGAGAAGTCAGAGTGTGTAATCGCGACGATCTTCGTGGCGATGCACCCATGACACTCTTCCTTTTCTCCCCCTCTTGCTTTTTTCTCCTTCCTTTTTTCTCCTTCCTGCTTTTCTCTTTTTTTCAAGGGAGTGTTCCCTTCTACCTTATCTTCTGTACTTGGGCTAAGTAATTGTCTCATCACTATTTTATCACTGCATAGTAAAAAAACTGCTGTTTCATTGCAGGCATTGCTCTCCATATACTATATGGCTGGATTTATCACAGTACTTTGACTAGGTGATCTCTATATCCTTTTATGGTATCTGGCTTATGTCTACTTACCTTCTTTAGGTTTTGCATTATTACAAAAAAGTTTGTCCTTAACAAAAACTCTATCACACGTTTACTGAGCACCTCTGGAGGAATGAGCCGTGTGAGACTCTACAATTTTCGTTGACGTGTTTGTTTATTTTTATTAATACTTTTCTGTTATGTTGCTATTTTGCTTTCATTTTTTCTTATGTACTCACCATGTTTATTGTGTTATCTTGATATATTTCAGTTCAAATCTGTACATAGTGTCTGAAGAAGGCTGTTGTTGTACGGCCGAAAACGTTCATCTTTTATGTACATCACTTTTTTCTTTCACGGATGCAATTAAAAAGAAAAAACCACAGCAACAATTATCTTCGTTTGTTCCATTATTTAATATTCAGAGTGCCAAGTTTTGTTTTGATTCTCATGCTATTTCAATCTGCCCTAAGCGGGGAAGACGTTTTGCACGCTCAGTTGTCTTGGCAGTGTTCAGACTAAATTTCTGTTGACTGTTACCCTGATTTGCTCCCTGTCCACATTTTCTGCTCAGGATTTTGTTCATTCAGGAGCAGCTATTAACCTGTTGGATTTTGACTTTGCCAAACGTTGTGGGTTTCCCATGATACCCCTGCGGAAGTCTATTCCCCTACTGGGCATTGATTCTACCCCTTTGGCGGAGAATAAACCCCAGTTTTCTACTCAGGTGATAATGAGGGTTGAACCAGATCATCAGGAGAGTTGCAAATTTCTGGTGCTGCATAATCTGCATGACATTATTGTACTAGGTTTCCCTTGGTTACAGTCTCATAATCCTGTTTTGGATTGGAAATCTGTGTCTGTGACCAGTTGGGGCTACCAATGTGTTAATGCCGACACTCCTGTTTTTTCTGCCTCTCCCAAGTCTCAGGATGTTCCTGACTTTTTGACTGATTTTTCGGATGTATTTAGTGAAAGTAAATCTGCATCTTTGCCCCCTCACAGGAGCCACGATTGCGCTATTGAATTAGTGCCTGGTGGTAAATTTCCTAAAGGTCGCCTTTTTAACTTGTCTGTACCTGAACACGATGCTATGCGATCTTATATCAAGGAGTCATTGGAGAAGGGTCATATCAGACCATCCTCTTCACCCTTGGGTGCCGGTTTTTTCTTTGTGGCCAAAAAGGATGGTTCATTGAGGCCGTGTATTGATTATTGTCTCTTGAATAAGATCACTGTGAAGTATCAATATCCGTTACCCTTGATTTCTGACCTGTTTTCCAGGGTGAAAAGTGCTAGTTGGTTTACCAAGCTTGACCTCAGGGGGGCGTATAACCTTATTCGCATTAAGCACGGGGATGAATGGAAGACGGCGTTTAATACCCCAGAGGGGCATTTTGAGTACCTAGTGATGCCCTTTGGGCTCACTAATGCTCCTTCCGTCTTCCAATCCTTCATGAATGATTTTTTTCAGGGATTTTGTGGATAAATTTCTGATTGTTTATTTGGATGATATCTTGATTTTTTTTCCAATGACTGGGTGTTATGTTTCGGTAGCTGAGGAGGACAGGAACAACAGCAGGGCAGCCGAACAACTGAGATGTTGGTAACTGATGGGTTGCAGATTCCTAAACTAACAACACAACTAGAGGTAGCCGTGGAGCGTTCCTACGTTGATCCTAGACGCCTCGTCACAGCCTGAGAGATAACTACACCTAAAGGCAGAAAGATGAAAGCTATCTGCCCCGGAGCAAATCCCCAAAGAAAATAGGAAGCCCCCAAACATATAATGGCGGTTAGACAAGATGAAAATACAAACATAGGCAGAAAATAGACTGAGCAAACGCTGGGGCCACAAGCTGACTAAATAGGATAGGACAGGAGAGATTACTTTCTGCAACCCAGAAAACCCTACAAAAATCCAACAATTCTGATTACAATAATACTGAGATCACACAATCTCGCCTCCCACTAAATCAGATCTCAGTGTGAACAAAAACCAAGCAGCTTCTGAAAAAACAGGAAAAAGCAAATGAGCAAATAACAGTGGCTGCATAAAAACTGTGAGGAGCTCGGGCCCCAGGAGGGGACCTGGCTGACCTCCACAAGAGTGCGGAAAACAATGCAAAAAGCAAGCACAAAAAGAAAAGCAAAAAATATCTTATCTGAAAGCAGGAGATGCAGACAGGACTCCAGCAAACTTCCAAATGAACCAGGAACCACAATTGAGACAAGAACAATTGATCACCGGCAACCATCATGGGAGGGAACCTCCCTTATATCAGACCAGTCTGTGATTCCAGATTGCCACTCCTCGCTGAAAGGTTCAGTACTGTCTGTAACCACCAGAGGGAGCCTCTGCTCAGAAACCATCTCTAGCACATTCATAACACTGGGACTGTCATGTGAAACATGTTCGGACTGTGTTCCAGATTTTGAGAGAGAATGCACTGTATGTGAAGGGATCAAAGTGTCTTTTTGGCGTACAGAAGGTCTCATTTCTAGGATTCATTTTGTCTCCGTCTGTTATTGAAATGGACCCAGTCAAGGTTCAAGCCATCTGTGATTGGGTCCAACCTACTTCATTAAAGGCTCTTCAGAGATTTTTGGGTTTTGCCAATTTTTATCGTAAATTTATTGGTAATTTCTCCGGTATTGTTAAACGATTGACTGATTTGACCAAAAAGGGTTCTGATGTGGTGAATTGGCCTCCTGAGGCAGTCTCTGCATTTCAGGAACTTAAGCAGAGATTCACTTCTGCTCCTGTTCTACGGCAGCCTGATGTTTCTCTACCGTTTCAGGTGGAGGTTGATGCCTCTGAAATTGGGGCAGGTGCCGTTTTGTCCCAAAGAGATCCAGAGACCTCTAAGGGTAACCCTTGTGCCTTTTTCTCTCGAAAATTTTCTCCAACTGAATGTAATTGGCCATGAAGTGGGCTTTTGAAGAGTGGAGACATTGGCTGGAAGGAGCCAAACATCAGGTGGTGGTCCTCACGGACCATAAGAATCTGGTTTATCTCGAATCAGCCAAGCGACTTAATCCTAGACAGGCCAGGTGGGTCTTGTTTTTCACACGTTTTAATTTTGTGGTTTCTTTTCTTCCTGGCACTAAGAATGTTAAGGCGGATGTCCTCTCAAGGAGTTTCTTTGCGGACTCTCCTGAGTTATCTGATCCTACTGTTATTTTAAAAGAGGGTGTAGTTCTTTCCGCAATCTCGCCCAATTTGAGACTGGCCTTGGAAGGGTGTCAGGAGGATAAACCTGAGCGCTGCCCTATTGGGAAATTGTTTGTCCCAGACTTGTGGAAGAAGAGTGTGATGTCTGAGATTCATTGTTCCGCTTTGGCTGGTCATCCCGGGATTTTTGGTACCAGTGACTTGGTGAGTCGGTCCTTTTGGTGGCCTACTTTGTCTCGTGACGTCAGGGAATTTGTGCAGTCCTGCGGGACTTGCTCTCGCTCCAAGCCTTGCTCTCGCTCTAGTGGTTTGTTATTGCCATTACCTGTGCCCAAGAGGCCATGGACCCATATCTCTATGGATTTTTTTTCCGACCTCCCTGTTTCTCAGAGAATGACCGTTATCTGGGTAATCTGTGATAGGTTTTCCAAGATGATACATCTTGTGCCATTACCTAAGTTGACTTCCTCCTCCGAATTGGTGCATTTGTTCCTTTAGCACGTGGTTCGGTTACATGGCATTCTGGAGAACATTGTGTCTGACAGAGGAGTCCAGTTTGTTTCCAGATTTTGGAGGACATTTTGTTCTAAACTTGATGTTCAATTATCTTTCTCCTCTGCTTTTCATCCTCAAACCAATGGACAAACCGAGAGAACAAACCAGACCTTGGAGACTTATTTGAGATGTTTTGTATCTGCTGATCAAGATGACTGGGTCTCTTTTTTGCCTTTGGCTGAGTTTGCTCTTAATAATAGGGCTAGCTCTGCCACCTTGATGTCTCCATTTTTCTGCAATTTTGGGTTTCACCCTCGATTTTCTTCGGGACAGGCGGAGGCTTCTGTCTGTCCGGGTGTTGACTCTGTTGTGGAGCGAATGCAGCAGATTTGGGACCAGGTAGTGGAGAGGTTGTCTCTCTCTCAGGAGAAGACCCAACGGTTTGCCAACCGGCATAGGACTGATGGTCCTAGGTTTGAAGTGGGGGACTTGGTCTGGTTGTCCTCAAGAAATATCCCTATGAGAGTTGCATCTCCTAAGTTTAAGCCTAGGTTCATTGGACCTTATAAGATCATGGAGATTCTTAATCCTGTTTCCTTTCGTTTACTTCTTCCAGGGACATTTAAGATCCATAACGTGTTCCACAAGTCCTTATTGAAGAGGTTTGTCAAGCCAGTGGTTCCTATGGCTGCGCCTCCTGACCCTGTTTTGGTTGAGGGCAATCTGGAGTATGTGGTTGAGAAAATATTGGATTCTCGTTTTTCTAGACGGAAACTCCAGTATTTGGTTAAGTGGAGAGGTTATGGTCAGGAGGACAATTCTTGGGTGTTTGCTTCGGACATCCATGCTAGGAGACTGATCCGTGCGTATCACAGAGCTCATCCTGACTGACTTGGTTGCCCAAGTGAGGGTTCGGTGACCCCTCCTCAAGGGGGGGTACTGTTGTGAATGTGTTAGAAATGAGTTCTGAGCAGAAGCTCCCTCTGGTGGTTACAGACAGTGCTGAACCATTTAGTGAAGATTGGCAATCAGGAGTTACAGACTGGTCCTATATAAGGGAGGTTCCCTCCCATCAGGGTTACCGGTGATCAATTGTTCTTGTCTCAACTGTGGTCCCTGGTTCACTTGGAAGCTTGCTGAGTCTTGCCTCTTCTCCTGCTCTCAGATAAGATATTTTCTGTTTTTTGTTTTTGTGCTTACCAATTGCATATTTCTCTGCATTTCTGTGAGGTTAGCCAGGTCTTGGGCTTGGGCTCCTCTCAGTTCTTCTGGAGCCACTGTTATTTGTTCATTTGCCTTTTCCAGTTTTTTCAGTGGCTGCGGCTTAGTTTTGTTACACCAGAGAACTAATTTAGGTGGTAGAGGTCGTGTGATCTCAGGTGTTTTTGCAATTAGTAGAGTTGGTATTTTTTAGGGTTTTTTGGATTGCAGTAAGTGTCCTTCCTATCCTTTTCTGTCTAGGAAGATTGGGCCCCAACGTTTGCTCATTCTATTTTCTGTCTGTGTCTGTATTTCCTCTTGTCTAACCGCCATTACATGTTTGGGGGCTTCCTATGTTCTTTGGGGATCTGCTCCGGGGCAGATAGCTTTCCTCTTTCTATCTTTAGGTGTAGTTAACCTCTCAGGCTGTGACGAGGCGTCTAGGACCAACGTAGGAACGCTCCACGGCTGCCTTTAGTTGTGGTGGTTAGTCAGGGTACTGCAATCCAGTAGATTCCAACCTCTCTGGTGTATTGCCGTTTTTGCCTGCTCTCCTCAGCTACCAAATCATAACAGACGGGGCCCTAACACTTGTTGGTTCATCTCGTCCTCTGAAATGCAACAGAGGAGGAGAGGGGGGCTGCCTCCTCTTATTCTGTAGGTTTCCTGTTTCTATGGACAGATCCCCTTTCTCATGTGGGTGCTGTTGTGGACTCTCTAAAAGAGCATTACCGGTAAGTAATCCGGATTTTCTGGCTGATGTTTTGGTCACTTTTGAATGTTGGTTGTGGTTTCACACTCGTGGTAGCATGAAACTGACTCTACAACTCACATAAGTGGCTCAGGTAGTGCAGCTCATTCAGGATGGCACATCAATGCGAGCTGTGACAAGAAGGTTTGCTGTGTCTGTCAGTGTAGTGTCTAGAGGCTGGAGGCGCTACCAGGAGACTGGCCAGTACACCAGGAGACGTGGAGGAGGCCGTAGGAGGGCAACAACCCAGCAGCAGGACCGCTACCTCCGCCTTTGTGCAAGGAGGAACAGGCGGAGCACTGCCAGAGCCCTGCAAAATGACCTCCAGCAAGCCACAAATGTGCATGTGTCTGCACAAACGGTTTGAAATCAACTCCATGAGGATGGTCTGAGGGCCCGACGTGCACAGATGGGGGTTGTGCTCACAGCTCAACACCGTGCAGGACGCTTTGCATTTGCCACAGAACACCAGGATTGGCAAATTCGCCACTGGCGCCCTGTGATCTTCACAGATGAAAGCAGGTTCACACTGAGCACATGTGAGTCTGGAGACGCCGTGGAGAGCGATCTGCCTGCAACATCCTTCAGCATTAGTTTGGTCGTGGGTCAGTAATGGTGTGGGGTGGCATTTCTTTGGAGGGCCGCACAGCACTCCATGTGCTTACCAGAGGTAGCCTGACTGCCATTAGGTACCGAGATGAGATCCTCAGACCCCTTGTGAGACCATATGCTAGTGCGGTTGGCCCAGGGTTCTTCCTAATGCAGGTGAGTCGCTCTCTACCAGGGCCTGTGGGGTACTCGGCACCGAGCCCGTTCACTTCAATGGGGGATGTCACGGGTAGCGCAGCTCGGTCCGTTGCCCTGGGCGCTCACTGAAAAGGGGGATATTTACAGGGGATTATAGGTTTGTAGAAATGTTCATGACGCCACCTGTGGTTCCTGGTCAGGGTGACCAGCGCTGCAGGGTAGATCCTCTGAGGGGTTGTTACTGGGCAGCAAGGTGTTAAGTCTTCCACAGGCAAGACTGATCCCTCAGGGTTAGTGTTCAGCGATAGTGCTCGATATCTAAAAATATCGTATTGAAATTGTATCGCCGATAGCACTAAATATCGTCGATATCCGATTTCGATAGCGGAAGTCCCATGTAAGTCTATGGGAACAAAATATCGCAACAAAAAAAACCCTTTCTTACGTTGTAAACACAAAATATACACACATAGAATACATATATATATATATATATATATACATGTCATTGTGACATATATATACATATATTTATAGTTTATACACTTCTACATAGTAAAATAGACTCTGATTCAATTGCCGGGTAAAGCCGTGACATACCCCATAGAAGTCGACGGGCTCGGTGCCGAGTACCCCCAAAACCTCTGGCTCTGTGCGACTCAACTTGGGCGTCACGAACAGGATTCTGTAGCTCGCTATAAGCGAGTCCTGTGTGCCTGAATTGAACTGGTTTTGTGCTTGAGAATTGCTAAAATCATCAGAGAATGTATTTGCCATTTTTCCGCCATATCTGCGTCACGACGAGGCACTGGTGAAGAAGAAGGGCGTGCTCTTCATGGGTGTACTGTACACTCACTCAGTGACGCGAAAACGATGGCTCTAAATGGTACTGCAATGTAAGATCGTGCCCCACAGCTCTTCAGTTCCGCCTCCTCATCCTCCTCAGTGTGTGGAAACTAACACGAAGGTCCCGCCTCCCTACAAAAGAGGGGCCCTCTCCAGATGCTAATGACACATGTGACTTGGCAGAGATGGCTAATGGACACGAGCAGAAGTGTGAAGGGATGGAGCAGTCAGAGCTCTCCCCCCACGGAAGCGACCCGATCGCCACGGAACCACCGTTGGGCACCCGGCCTGGAAACCCTCCTACGCTGCAAGAAGCGGCGGATACCCTAAGAGGCCTGGCCCGGCACCGGGAGGAGGTCGCCAGGATGGAAGCGAGCTGGCGTGCCCTAAAACTAAACTTGGAGCAGCGCCAATCCCTCTTACCTGAAGTGTCTGTACCGGAAGGTGAGGCACCCGTTCTAGTAGAGGAGTCCTTGCAATGTGATCCGGTTGACGTTGTCGCAGTGGAGGCACCCGTTCCTGCAAAAACCGCAGCACCGTCAGCACCCCAGATCCCGCTGTCTGCCCCCGTCGCTGAGACAGAAGAAGCGACACCCGTCCTCATGGAGGAGGCCGCGCAGGCACCAGAGCACTACCTGCCTGTACCGGAGCCCCGACTGTCATCTGATTTAGAGCCGTCTGCTTCCTCCGCAGGGGGGCGCCGCCAGGACTGGGGGCGACAGGAGAGCTGCCGCAAACCGGACACTGTAAGCTGCAGTGGAGTGGTGGAGACATGGAGCTGCTGGTGGAGGAGAATTTCAACCGGCGTCAGGAGGAAGAGTGGAGACGTTGGGAGCGGGAAGCAGAGCGACAAAGGGAGCAGCGAGAAACCCTAAAACTTCGGCAACGTAACCTGGAGAAGGACCGGGCAGATAAGGACCGGATGAGAAAGGATAAAGGAACACTGTGTGAGCCGCGGCGTAAGGGTGCAGTACGGAGCTTTAAATTGAAAGGTGGTTGGGGCTTCATCAAGGAGCCTGGACTTTATTTAGAAGTCTTTGTGAACCGGCGGGACGTGGAGGCTCACCTCCCAGAAGGACACCCGGGGAGGGACCTGTTGCCAGGAGACTTGGTGACTTACACCCAACACTGGGGTTACAATGGGTGGTACGCCCTAAATGTTACCAGGTGCGACCCCTACTCCCCAGTGTGTCAGGAACCTGTGAGACCCTCGGAGCCTTCAGCCTCCCACATCCAGGCCTCTGCAAAAGTGCCCACCCCACGCCGTAAATCTCCCAAGC
Organism: Oophaga sylvatica; assembly: GCA_033576555.1. Classification (NCBI taxonomy): domain Eukaryota; kingdom Metazoa; phylum Chordata; class Amphibia; order Anura; family Dendrobatidae; genus Oophaga; species Oophaga sylvatica. The sequence continues at coordinate 20,573 of JARQOD010006953.1, read as the reverse complement.
CTCCCTCAGTGGTCTCCTCAGCAGCCCCAGCTATGGACATGATAAGTATAGCTGGCCCGTACCCGGCGCCTGTTAGGCCCCCTGGGGTTCGTTCAGTCTGGGACATAGGGTTCCAGACCCGGAGGGAGATGAAAGAGGTGGCCACACAGACCCAGATAGCGGGTCACGACTTGACTGTACAGGCCACACGACGTCATCAGGTCCTGGTGGTCCTTGGTGCATCGGATGTTTGGCAAGCATCAGAAGAGTACCAGGTGGTACCTGGAACACCCCTGCCAAAGAAGCATAAATAACCCGGACAGGGTCCCTGTATGTAAATAGTTAAATTGTTGATAAATAGTTAAATTGTTTATGTACCCGGACGGGTGAATGTTTATAAAAAAGTTTTTTAATTTAATAAAAAAAAAAAAAACACAGTTTTCATTACTTTTATTACAGTCTCATCCTGCGACGCCATCGATCTCCTGTAAAAAAATGAAAAAAAAAAAAAAGTATACCACCTGACCGACGCAGTCCATAGTAACGAGTGTCCCACGACGATACAGCTCTGCTACATCAGAATCCCGGCGCAGCACAGCTGATTACCTGCTTCCCCGGCGGTGACGTCATCGGACTGGTTTACGGCCGGGATTACCCTGCAGTCACTGCAGTTATCGCGAAAAACTGCATGTGACCGCCAGGGAGAAGATAATGGCGGCCATCAAGCAGTCCAGGACGTGACCGCCGGAGATCTTCTGCCAGGTAAGTGCCGCTGACTCCTGACAGACCCGACCGACGGACACTCACAGTGACAGTGACAAATCCGATTCCGGTATTTGATAAGACGAAAATATCGAAACGAATTATCGAAAGGCCGATAGAGCTAATATCGGCCGATAGCCGATATTTGCATTATCGTATCGCTCAACACTACTCAGGGTATATGGCGGTGTAGGGGTGCAGGATCAATAAGGCAGACACACACAAGAAAGTCTCTTTCTGTACCTTTACTGATGGTAGATGCAGGCACGTCCCGGAAGCTGTCAGGGTGGAGGATGCACTTCCAGTAATCCCACTGAGTAGGTGTAGGGCCTCCGTACTCCTCTATGTGTGTGAGTTTCTGACCTGTATAGAACAAAGTCTAACTCTGTCTTCTCAGCTACGCCCGGCTGACTTTGTGGTGGAGCCTTCTCTTGGACAGAACTAAGTCTCTAATGGTTGGCTGACCAGACTCCTGTTCTTCCTGACCCCGGTTACGTATCAGCACTGCTGGGCCCCTGCGACCTGAAGTCCAGCAGGGTCTCCGGTATCTCCTACTAGTCGTGTAGATGCTAGCAAGCTCGGACCCGTGTCCTGTAGTGCAGAGTAGAGGTAAGCGATCAATGCTGTTTCAACCTCTGTCACTCTCTTCTTTCTTCCACTCGCCTTTCGTCCTACTCTCACCTTTAACATAAGCACACTTTAGCAGTAGATGTCAGCTTTCCTTCTCTTCACCGCTCTTAAAGCGTCGGCACGCTTACTCATTGAAGGTACTCTCAGTGGACTCAATTCTGACCAGACTTAAGTGGGTATCTCCTTCCACTCTTACTGGACTCCACAAAGTAAACTGAGTATATGCTGAAGTCTTCAGGCTTTCTATACTTTCTCTCTCTAGCTAGTTTCACCCTCTCAACTCGTCTGAGGTGACTAGACGGTTCTGAGGTAACTGCCGTTCTGCTCAGCCCTCAGGCTAATCTGATCTCGTCTCCTCTCACTGCTGTCTCTCTCACTCTAACTGCTAATCATCATCTGCTGCTCTCGTCTCCACGACCCTTATATATCTGCATACTCTCCAAGGGCTCCCTCTGGTGGCTCCAGGGAAATGTGAAGTGTGAATGAATATCGGGTTTATTTGTGAGTTTACCTTCCGTGCATCCTCCAGGGTAACATGTGGCACCAAGCGCAGCTGGGCTACACATCCCCCCCTAGTTATCATCAGCACTCCGGGCTGAAAAAGAAATAATTTTTATAACATCAACAATAAACAACAACTCATCCCTTGCGGGAGGTAAGGACACTTTGAACGTTTCAATAAATACAAATACAAGTATAAAAATACTTTCAGGTGCAAATAACAAGATTCTTGTGGAGGACCCGTACCAAACCTCCCACGGTGGTCCTGGGTGAGCTGCAGGACTTCCCTTCTGCAGACCTCACTCAAGGCCACACCATACGGGTTTTGCTTCAGAGGTAGACATGGTTTACGTAAAACCAAGATGGGGCACCAGGTGCCAACTATTTACATAAAAGTTTTTGTGCAGCAAGAGTCCTCAGCACGCAGTCCACATTATAGACATTTCAAACACATTACCCAACTGGGGTACACTACTTCAAGCATTATCATGTAAACCTCTTTACAATAAAGTGCAATTTCCAAACATAACTTTTTACAGTACAGTAAAACCCTGTCCGGGTCCTACTGGTCTTCTTTGAACATTGCAGCATCTTCCATACCTGGGGCTGGAAGCACACTGTGCGTTCTGTAACGCATCACCATCAAGTCATGTCCTGCTACCGGTGTCTGGGTAGACACAGTTCTCTTTTCAATCTTTATTCTGCGACTTCCTGGAGGCCTGACAGGTGCCTCTCCTAAGCTTAGGCTCTGCAGGTCGCACAGGCGTGGCTCAGCAGGGGACGCTTTTGCGGTCGCTGCGCTCTGCAGCATTTCCAAGTGTGACGCAGGTGCGCGGAGTGGCTCAGTAGAGGGCGCACTAACAGTCGCTGCGCTCTGCAGCGTTTCAAAGGGTGACGCAGGTGCGCGGCCGGGCGCTAGTGTGGCTGGGGCCTGGGACGCTGAGTCGCGGGGTGCGTTTCCGGCTCCAGGGACTGGGTCGCCGACTTGGGAGACGTTCAGGGCATACCACCTCTTAAGTCCCCAATGCCGCGTATAGGAGACTACTGTCACGCTGTCTAATGATATGTATACAATGTCAGTAAACTATTAATACAGGAACAACACTCTATACAACAACTAGTATAGCAACATCAGCATGTAAGTATAGAATAGATTTACCTGACACGATATTTGCTGAACTCAGGGTTAATCTTGAGGACTTTATGAGCTGAAACAGGAAAGAGGTGGACCGGGATCTAACCTGACCCTAAACTGGGGTCCTAACTAATCCCTCACCTTGGAGGTACTGATAATGGTTCAGAGGTCCAAGTCTCCAACCTAACCCTGTCTCCTATCAGACCCTGAACCCTGTAATCAGTCCTAAGAAGGATCCTGACTACCACCAAAGGGATATGGGCTGATCTCAGCTAAATACACAGATTAGACATATAAGACAGACAGGATAACACTCGCTTGCATACACACTCAAACACCAAAGGAACATAAATGGTCTGGGAAATAAACTCTAACCAAGTTGAGCTTAGAACAACTAAGGAGCTCACAACTAAAGTCTATACAGATTCATTCCTATCTGTGGTCTGCATGAAGGTTTCACTGGCAACTCCCCAAGCAGACAACCAGGAATTTAAAGGAAACCAATCAACAAATAATCAATTGCAGCCGGGAGAAACTGCACCCAGTCCCAGCACCGAGCACAGACAGAATTAACTCCCTAGCTGCCAAACACAAAGAAACAGCAGCTCAGCTGTGAGAAGTCAAAATGTGCAACCGCGACGATCTTCGTGGCAATGCACACATGACAGTACCCCCCCTTCTACGAGGGGCCTCCTGACCCTCAGGGCCAGGCCTCTGGTTCTCTGGGACAAAACACCGGAGATATGTCTCTAAGCTCTGATTCAGACGCTCTGTCTGACCATTGGTCTGCGGATGAAAAGCCGAGGAAAATGACAATTGCATCCCCCGACGTAAACAAAATGCCCTCCAAAATTTGGACACAAACTGAGACCCCCTATCTGACACCACATCAGAAGGCAACCCATGAAGTCTCACGATCTCCCTAATGAACACCTGCGCCAGAGTTTTAGCATTAGGGAGTGCAGGAAGAGCAACGAAATGTGCCATCTTACTGAACCTGTCAACAACCACCAGTATGACAGTATTCCCTGACGACGGAGGAAGGTCCGTAATGAAGTCCATAGATAAATGAGTCCATGGACGCTCCGGAAGTTTCAAGGGTAAAAGGGTCCCAGACGGACGGGTATGAGGGGTTTTAGAGCGAGCACACACCCCACATGACGCGACAAAAGTTATAACATCTTTATTAGCATTAGGCCACCAAAACCGGCGAGAAAGGAGATCTAAAGTAGCCTTACTCCCTGGATGTCCTGCTAGAGCAGAATTATGATGTGTCTCAATAACCTTTTGTCTCAACAGATTTGGGACAAACAGTCTCCCTGGAGGTCCTGCAGGGGCGTCCCCCTGAGCCTCTAACACCTCCTCCTCAAGCTCAGAAAATACAGCCGACACTACCACCCCCTCCTGAAGGATAGGACTCGGGTCATCCGTTTTCCCGGCCCCTGGGAAACTGCGAGACAAGGCATCAGCCTTTACATTCTTAGACCCCGGGCGATAAGTGACGACAAAATTAAACCTGGTAAAAAACAACGACCATCGAGCTTGTCTGGAATTCAGACGCTTAGCGGATTCCAAATACAACAGGTTCTTGTGATCAGTAATAACGGTAACCGGGTGGACTGCCCCCTCCAAAAAGTGACGCCATTCTTCAAAAGCTAACTTAATGGCCAAAAGTTCCCTATTGCCGATATCATAATTCCTTTCGGCGGACGACAATTTCTTAGAAAAGAAAGCGCACGGATGCCATTTACCAGGGGACGGACCCTGGGACAATATAGCACCCACCCCTACGTCAGACGCATCCACCTCCACAATGAACGGCTGAGATGCATCTGGTTGGATGAGAACGGGTGCCGAAGCAAAACATTTCTTCAAAGAGGAAAAGTCTTGGCAAGCTTTGTCCGACCATTTAGAAAAATCCGTCCCTTTTCTTGTCATGTCAGTGAGAGGTTTGACGACAGATGAGAAATTACAAATAAATTTCCGGTAGTAGTTAGCAAACCCCAAAAAACGCTGCAGAGCCTTAAGATCCCCTGGCTGATCCCATTCAAGCACTGCTCTCACCTTTTCAGGGTCCATACGGAAACCGGAGGCTGACACCAAAAAAAACAAAAACTGAAGTTCCTGTACGGCAAATACACACTTCTCCAGTTTGGCGTATAGTTTATTGTCTCGCAAGATCTGCAACACCTGTCTCACATGCTCCTGATGAGACACAAGATCTGGCGAGTAAATTAAAATGTCGTCCAAATATACAACCACAAACAGCCCCACAAGGTGACGAAAAATGTCATTAACAAAATGTTGGAATACTGCTGGTGCAGTAGTCAGACCAAAAGGCATGACTTGGATCTCATAATGTCCCTCCGGCGTGTTAAACGCCGTTTTCCACTCATCCCCCTCTTTTATCCTAATCAGATTATACGCCCCCCTGAGATCCAATTTAGAAAACCATTTGGCGCCAACAATTTGATTGAAGAGATCGGGAATAAGAGGGAGTGGATACGGATCTCGAACAGTAATCCGATTAAGTTCGCGGAAATCCAAGCAAGGGCGTAGGCCTCCATCTTTCTTCTTCACAAAGAAGAACCCCGCGGCTACTGGGGAAGATGAAGGTCTAATATGCCCTTTGGCCAGACTTTCAGAAATATAATCTTTCATAGCCTGCCTCTCAGGACCAGAAAGATTATACAACCTAGCTTTAGGCAACTTAGCATCAGGAAGGAGATTAATAGAGCAGTCATACACGCGATGAGGAGGCAACTTCTGACACCCCTCCTCAGAGAAAACATCCCCAAAATCCTCCAAAAAAGGAGGCAATGTACTAGGCACGACCGCACTGATGACTGTGTTCATGCAGTTGCTTTTGCAAAACTCACCCCATTGGCTTATTTCTCTGGACTGCCAATTAATCACAGGGTTATGTTTAACCAACCAAGGAAGTCCCAACACAATGGGAGTAGGTAGACCCTCCAACACATAACAAGATAATTGTTCCCTATGTATTGCCCCTACCCGAAGGTCAATGTTATGAACCTCATGAACAAAGCTACCTTGGCCGAGAGACCTGGCGTCAATGGAGAATATAGGGATCGGTTTGACCAATACACTGAGATGCATACCTTGAGCCTGAGCAAACTGAGCGTCAACCAGATTAGCCCCGGAACCACTATCAAGAAGAACAGACAATCTCTCCACTCTCGTACCAACTACCACCTCCACTGGTACAAGGAACTGAGAAGAACTGGCGGATGAAATACATACTCCCAGGTTGTCGTCCACCACACAACCTGGGATTAACAGTTTTCCGGCGACTTTTGGCTCAACAAGGCACGGGATGGACATTCTCCAACAAAATGTCCCTCTTTCCCGCAGAAAAAACATCTTCTAGTCCTGCGGCGTACCGCCAATCCCCTCCTACGAAATGATGTCCCTCCCAACTGCATAGGCTCATCCGAACAGACAAGGGGAACCTCAACATAAGGGACTTTAGTGGTAGGTGGAGAAACAACAGGGAGTGGGGTTACCTCACCCCTCTCCCAAAGCCGTCTATCAGTACGGATAGCTAAGGCCATAGCAGCCTTCAGAGAAGGAGGAGACTCATACTGAGCCAAAACGTCTTTTAATTTATCAGAAAGCCCATGACAAAACTGGCTCCTAAGAGCTGGGTCATTCCACTGAGTATCTGTGGCCCATCTACGAAACTCAGAAGCAAATTCCTCTGCCGGACGATCTCCCTGCTGTATCTTACGTAATCTTGTCTCAGCAAGAGAGACCCGATCTGGGTCATCATATACCAATCCCAGGGCAGTAAAAAATTGATCCACAGACAGCAGAGCCGGGGATCCCGGAGGAAGGGAAAATGCCCAGGACTGAGGGTCCCCCCGCAGAAGCGAGACAACAATTCCCACTCTCTGCTCCTCACTCCCTGATGATCGAGGCCGAAGCCGAAAATACAATTTACATGCCTCCCGGAAGGTGAAAAATTTGTCTCGCCCACCAGTGAACCTGTCCGGGAGAGCTACTTTAGGTTCAACTCTGGTTTGCTCCAGGGGAGACAAAACTTTGGACTTAATGTCCGTCAGCTCCATGGATAATCCCTGCAACTGCAGAGCCAGCTGGGCTACTGGATCCATGGTAACTGGAGATAATTTTTATGGCCAGTGAAAATGTCACGCTGTCTAATGATATGTATACAATGTCAGTAAACTATTAATACAGGAACAACACTCTATACAACAACTAGTATAGCAACATCAGCATGTAAGTATAGAATAGATTTACCTGACACGATATCTGCTGAACTCAGGGTTAATCTTGAGGACTTGATGAGCTGAAACAGGAAAGAGGTGGACCGGGATCTAACCTGACCCTAAACTGGGGTCCTAACTAATCCCTCACCTTGGAGGTACTGATAATGGTTCAGAGGTCCAAGTCTCCAACCTAACCCTGTCTCCTATCAGACCCTGAACCCTGTAATCAGTCCTAAGAAGGATCCTGACTACCACCAAAGGGATATGGGCTGATCTCAGCTAAATACACAGATTAGACATATAAGACAGACAGGATAACACTCGCTTGCATACACACTCAAACACCAAAGGAACATAAATGGTCTGGGAAATAAACTCTAACCAAGTTGAGCTTAGAACAACTAAGGAGCTCACAACTAAAGTCTATACAGATTCATTCCTATCTGTGGTCTGCATGAAGGTTTCACTGGCAACTCCCCAAGCAGACAACCAGGAATTTAAAGGAAACCAATCAACAAATAATCAATTGCAGCCGGGAGAAACTGCACCCAGTCCCAGCACCGAGCACAGACAGAATTAACTCCCTAGCTGCCAAACACAAAGAAACAGCAGCTCAGCTGTGAGAAGTCAAAATGTGCAACCGCGACGATCTTCGTGGCAATGCACACATGACAACTACATCCCCAATTAACAGATCCCTGCCCGGGTGCCCTCCGGCAGGTGAGACTCCACATCCCTGCGGTTAACAAAGACCTCCTGGTACAGGCCGGGTTCGTGGATGAACCCCCAGCCTCCCTGGAGTTTGAAGTCTCGAATGGCGCCCTGGCGCCGCGGTTCCCGGAGCGTACCTTTATCTCGCCGGACGATCTCCTTGTCCGCAAGATCCTGCTCCCGGTACCTCTTGCGAAGCCGCTGCGCCTCACGCTGCTCCCGCTGCTGCCACTCCTCCTGCTCTCGGCGTCTCCACTCGTTCTCCTTCTGGGCGGCGTACTCCACGTCGTCCAGGAGCTCCATTTCCTCCCAGTCGATCTCCATCGCTTGTGGCTGGGTTTCTTCCGTCGTCCCTACCGGGGGACTGCATTCCGCTGCGGCCTCTGGTTCCAGGCCTGGCTGGCATTCCGGTCCGGGCAAGGCCTCCTCTCCTCCCGCCGCGTCCTCGGTGGGGTCAGGTACAGCTCTTTTGGGGCCGGCCTCCGGTTCTTCTTCAGCCGCTGGTTCCAGTGGTGGTGCGGGTGGCAGTTGCGCATCCAGGGGGAAGAGCAGCTGGTCCCACTGCAGCCGCAGTTTCAGGGCACGCCAGCTCTGCTCCATCGCCTCCATCCCTGCGCGGTGTCGGGCCAGATCCCGCAGCGCCGCATCCACCTCCACACGGTACATCATTTGGTCGTTCTCCCGTCCTGGGGATGGTTCAGGCACAGGTTGCAGCTCTTCAGGGGAACGGGGTCTGCGCACCGCCATTCCCCACACAGTGACTCCTGTCCTTCCGCCATCTCATGCCAGGCCACACTGTGCTTCCCATCTGGAACACTCTGGACTTTTCCGTGGAGGTGAGACTTTCGCTTTCTCTTCCTAGCACCGAGGATGAAGAGGAGGCGGATTTCTCTTGCAGTGGGGCAGGCTCGGACATTGTAGTAACATTTGGACAAGGCGGCCATAACTTTCGCGCCACAGGGGGGGTACGCCCACGAACACACGCCCTCCTTCACCAGTGCCTCAGGGCGCGAATAAGGCGGCAAAAATAACAAAACAGAAACACAGTCTTTTTGCACAAAAACAGTCCATTCAGGCACACAGGACTCGCATTTCCACGAGCTTCGTATCCTGTTCGTGACGCCAAAGATGAGTCGCTCTCTACCAGGGCCTGTGGGGTACTCGGCACCGAGCCCGTTCACTTCAATGGGGGATGTCACGGGTAGCGCAGCTCGGTCCGTTGCCCTGGGCGCTCACTGAAAAGGGGGATATTTACAGGGGATTATAGGTTTGTAGAAATGTTCGTGACGCCACCTGTGGTTCCTGGTCAGGGTGACCAGCGCTGCAGGGTAGATCCTCTGAGGGGTTGTTACTGGGCAGCAAGGTGTTAAGTCTTCCACAGGCAAGCCTGATCCCTCAGGGTATATGGCGGTGTAGGGGTGCAGGATCAATAAGGCAGACACACACAAGAAAGTCTTTTTCTGTACCTTTACTGATGGTAGATGCAGGCACGTCCCGGGAAGCTGTCAGGGTGGAGGATGCACTTCCAGTAATCCCACTGAGTAGGTGTAGGGCCTCCGTACTCCTCTATGTGTGTGAGTTTCTGACCTGTATAGAAAAAAGTCTAACTCTGTCTTCTCAGCTACGCCCGGCTGACTTTGTGGTGGAGCCTTCTCTTGGACAGAACTAAGTCTCTAATGGTTGGCCGACCAGACTCCTGTTCTTCCTGACCCCGGTTACGTATCAGCACTGCTGGGCCCCTGCGACCTGAAGTCCAGCAGGGTCTCCGGTATCTCCTACTAGTCGTGTAGATGCTAGCAAGCTCGGACCCGGTGTCCTGTAGTGCAGAGTAGAGGTAAGCGATCAATGCTGTTTCAACCTCTGTCACTCTCTTCTTTCTTCCACTCGCCTTTCGTCCTACTCTCATCTTTAACATAAGCACACTTTAGCAGTAGATGTCAGCTTTCCTTCTCTTCACCGCTCTTAAAGCGTCGGCACGCTTACTCACTGAAGGTACTCTCAGTGGACTCAATTCTGACCAGACTTAAGTGGGTATCTCCTTCCACTCTTACTGGACTCCACAAAGTAAACTGAGTATACGCTGAAGTCTTCAGGCTTTCTATACTTTCTCTCTCTAGCTAGTTTCACCCTCTCAACTCGTCTGAGGTGACTAGACGGTTCTGAGGTAACTGCCGTTCTGCTCAGCCCTCAGGCTAATCTGATCTCGTCTCCTCTCACTGCTGTCTCTCTCACTCTAACTGCTAATCATCATCTGCTGCTCTCGTCTCCACGACCCTTATATATCTGCATACTCTCCAAGGGCTCCCTCTGGTGGCTCCAGGGAAATGTGAAGTGTGAATGAATATCGAGTTTATTTGTGAGTTTACCTTCCGTGCATCCTCCAGGGTAACATGTGGCACCAAGCGCAGCTGGGCTACCCACAGGACAATGCAAGACCTCATGTAGCTGGAGCATGTCAGCAGTTCCTGCAAGATGAAAGCATTGAAGCTATGGATTGGCACGCCCCTTCCCCAGACCTGAATCTGACTGAGCACATCTGGAACATCATGTCTCGCTCCATTCACCAACGTCATGTTGCACCACAGACTGTCCAGGAGTTGGTGAATGCTTTAGTCCAGGTCTTGGAGGAGATCCCTCAGGAGACCATCCGCCGCCTCATCAGGACCATGCCCAGGCGTTGTAGGGAGGTCATACAGGCAAGTGGAGGCCACACACAATGCTGAGCCTCATTTTGACTTGTTTTAAGGACATTACATTCCACTTTAATTTTGTGTGTGACTCCAAATCCAGGCCTCCATTGGATAATAAATTTGATTTCCATTGATGATTTTTGTGTGATCTTGTCAGCACATTCAACTTTGTACAGAACAAAGTATTCAATGAGAATATTTCATTCATTTAGATCTAGGATGTGTTATTTGAGTGTTCCCTTTATTTTTTTGAGCAGTATATTTTAGAAACACTGACATGGATGGGAGGTGTGTGTGTTTGATGAGATCTACCCCAAAATTTTGACTTTCACAAACTTCCATCTCCCCAATTGTGACCAAATTAAGACATGCCTTCAATGCTTAAACAAATGTAAAAATTTTGCGGAGGGCATAATCATCATTGGATTTGACTTTATTTTGTCTTGGATCCTTCTTTAGACGAATCCCTGGGCCGGAGTCAACAAACTAAATCACAAACAAAAGCTTTGCTAAATGTGCTCCATTTTCTCCAACTGGTCGATGTATAGAGGATACTACATTGTGGGCTATGTATATGGATACACCTAAATAAAATGGGAATGGTTGGTGATATCAACTTCCTGTTTGTGACACATGAGTATATGGGAGGGGGGAAACTTTTTAAGATGGGTGGTGACCATGGCGGCCATTTTGAAGTTGGCCACTTTGGATCCAACTTTATTTTTTGCAATGGGAAGAGGGTCATGTGACACATCAAACTTATTGAGAATTTCACAAAAAAACAATGGTGTGTTTGGTTTTAACTTAACTTTCTTCTTTCATGAGTTATTTACAAGTTTCTCTTTGTTTATAGCCATTGACATGTCGCAGAGGTTAACACGTGAGGAGCGGATAGAAATTGTGTTGGTCTGGTAAACGCAGTAACCGGGTCATTGCAGCAGATTTCAATGCAAGACACCCTACGCAAGAAAACTGTCACCATTCCCATTTCATTTAGGTGTATCCATATAAACGGCCCACCCAAAAAAGTTTGCCTCATCACTGAACATAATGTTCTGTGTAAACTGAGGGTCCTGTTCCAATTTTTGTTTTGCCCATTCTGCAAATTCAGCTCGCCAATCTGTCATCAAACATCCCTTCGGCGGATATTAGCTACTCACAAATGGCACCGATACAAAATCCAGCTGCTGCAGCATCTCAGTGAGGATGACCCAGATCGGCCATACCATGTTCAAATATAATGTTTATACACAAAGCTAGATAGATCTATCTCTAGATAGATCTATAGATACCAAGCCCGATGTTTAGTAATGTACATAATAAAATGCTACATAAAGAGTTAAATAAAGACACACACACACACACACAAAATCTGCATTAGGTCGTGGTCACACTTGTGAGAAACTCGCACCTCAATACCAGCCGGCACTCATAATGGAGCATTCAGCTGCATAGAAATACATGCAGCCGCACACTCTGGTCCTGAATGTCGATGGCAGTGCCGGGTATTGAGGTGCGATACAAGTGTGTGTCCGGCCTTAAACGCAATATCTGTTTCATTTAAAAAAAAAAAATGGAAAAAATTGCGTTGGCTCCCGTGCAATTTTCAAAACCAGAACAGGGAATGCCAGTGACTGGGGCAGATGTTTATAGCCTGGGAAGGGGGTAACATAGTAACAAAGCTATTAAGGTTGAAGGAAGACTTTAAGTCCATCTAGTTCAACCCATATTCTATCCTAACCTGCCCTAACATGTTGATCCAGAGGAAGGCAAAAAAAAACCCATGTGGCAAACAGTAAGCTCCACATTGGGGAAAAAAAATTCCATCCCACCAAGGACAACATCTTCAAGGAGTTTGTATGTTTTCCCCGTGTTTGCGTGGGTTTTCTCTGGGTACTCCGGTTTCCTCCCACACTCTAAAAACATACTGATAGGGAATCTAGATTGTGAGCCAGGGGCGGACCTACCGCCCGTGCAGCCCGTTCATTGAACGGGGGCCCCAGGAGAGGGGGGGGTCCCAGGGCCGGCGTCAGCACCCGGCACACCCGGGCAAGTGCCGGGGCCCTGAGCAGGCGGGGGGCCCACTCGCCGTCTGGCACCCCCGCGCCCATTAGCGGAGGAGAGCGGTGTCAGCGCCGCCACTGGGCCCCCCCCGCTTGCTCAGGGCCCCGGCATCAGCTGGCACAATACTTACCTCTCCCGTGCCTCCGCTGCCGCAGCTCCGGGCTCCAGGGGGCGCCGGCGCTTCCTCTCACAGCAGCGCCGCTGAATGACGTCATCATTCAGCGGCCGGCTGTGGCAGAGAGCGCGCGGACGTCGGACAGGTAAGACGTGTGTGTGTGTGTCTCTGTGTGTGTCTGTGTGTATGTAGTGCGGTGCTTTGTGTGTGTGTGTGTGTGTATAAGTATGTGAGAGAGTGCTTGTGTGCTGTCTGTGTGTGATGATGGGCAGGCATTGCTGATAATGGGGAGGCATTGATGATGATGATGGGGAAAAGATGATGATAATGGGCAGGCATTGATGATAATGGGGAGGCATTGATGATGATGGGGAGAAGATGATGATGGGCAGGCATTGATGATGATGGGGAGGAGATGATGATGGGCAGGCATTGCTGATAATGGGGAGGCATTGATGATGATGGGGAGAAGATGATGATAATGGGCAGGCATTGATGATAATGGGCAGGCATTGATGATGGGGAGAAGATGATGATGGGCAGGCATTGATGATGATGGGGAGGAGATGATGATGATGGGCAGGCATTGATGATAATGGGGAGGCCATGATGATGATGGGGAGGCAATGATGATGATAAGGAGGCAATGATGATGATAATGGGGAGTCTTTCCACAGCGCCCTTTCCTGAGCCGTAACAGTGCAGAATGCAGTACAGCGCAGAGGAGAGCTCCATATTTTGTATGGAGCATTATATGGGACCAGTATCCTGTATGGAGCATTATATGGGGACCAGTATCCTGTATGGAGCATTATATTGGGTCCAGTATCCTGTATGGAGCATTATATTGGGTTCAGTATTCTGTATGGAGCATTATATGGGGGTGACATCCTGCATGGGGTATTATATGGGTGATGAGGGGGAGACTGTGGTGCCCATAATATTGTATGGAGGACTGTACTGTCCAGTCTGTTCTGTGCGCTGTGAGGATTTGGCGGTTTTTGAGCTATTGTACAATTTACAATAGATATCACTCATGTAATGTAAGAAGAGAAGTATTTGGCATTGTACTGTACCCATATTTCTCTGCTGTATCTGTGCATCATGAATCGTGGTCTGTGTTAAAGGGGCCCACTGAGGCTCCTTCGCCCGGGGCCCATAAAAACCTGGAGCCGGCCCTGGGGGCCCCTCCAGCCTCCAGCACCGCATGGCTAATTATTTACCTATTCAAATTAGCCATGTGGTGCACTACGCAGCCGAGGCACAAGGAGAAGAGCAGCGCTGCGGGAGGCGTCGGGAGCGGGTCCTGAGAGTGCGAGTGCGGCGCGCCGGTGCAGAGGGGCCAGCCCTGAGGTGAGATGAGATTGAGATGAGATCAGCAGCAGCGTCAGTGCTGTGCTGTGCTGCCGCTGTGGGGGAGCAGAGGAGGAGAGGAGACAGACTGTCGCTGTGTGCGTGTGGCGCCGGCCGCACAGTCAGTGGCTGCAGCTGCATCACCAGCATCAGTGTGTGACTGTTTAGTGACGGTCACTGTGTGCTGGCCCGTGCCCTAAATGCTGTGGAGTGCAGACACGGGACAGTGTGGATGGATCCTCTTGGTCTGGCCTGCCCTGCCTGCTCCAGGTAAGATTACCAGAGCTGAGCAGGACTGAGGGACTGGGAATGAGGCAGGCATGATTTTGGGGGGCTCCTGGGGGAGAAATGAAGAAGCATGGCAGCCATGATTTTGGGGGGCTCTGTCCTGGGGAGAACTCACTGAAGCATGGCCAGGCTGCACATGAATGGGGGGGGCCCTGGCCTGGAGAGAAGCATGGCCTGGATGCTCATGAATGGGGGGGCCCTGGCCTGTGGAGAACATGAAGCATGGCATGGCTGCTCAGGAATGGGGGGGCCCTGGCCTGGGGAGAGGCATGGCCTGGCTGCACATGAATGGGGGGGCCTGGCCTGGGGAGAACGTGAAGCATGGCATAGCTGCTCAAGAATGGGGAGGGGGCCTGGGGAGAAGCATGGCCTGGCTGCACATGAATAGGGGGGGGGCCTGGCCTGGGGAGAACGTGAAGCATGGCATGGCTGCTCAAGAATGGGGGGGCCCCTGGCCTGGGGAGAAGCATGGCCTGGCTGCACATGAATGGGGGGGGCCTGGCCTGGGGAGAACGTGAAGCATGGCATGGCTGCTCAAGAATGGGGAGGCCCCTGGCCTGGGGAGAAGCATGGCCTGGCTGCTCATGAATGGGAGGGGGGCCCTGGGGAGAAGCATGGCCTGGCTGCACATGAATGGGGGGGGCCTGGCCTGGGGAGAACGTGAAGCATGGCATGGCTGCTCAAGAATGGGGGGGCCCCTGGCCTGGGGAGAAGCATGGCCTGGCTGCTCATGAATGGGAGGGGGGGCCCTGGGGAGAAGCATGGCCTGGCTGCACATGAATGGGGGGGCCTGGCCTGGGGAGAACGTGAAGCATGGCATGACTGCTCAAGAATGGGGGGGCCCCTGGCCTGGGGAGAAGCATGGCCTGGCTGCTCATGAATGGGAGGGGGGGCCCTGGGGAGAAGCATGGCCTAGCTGCACATGAATGAGGGGGGGCCCCTGGCCTGGGGAGAAGCATGGCCTGGCTGCTCATGAATGGGGGGGCACTGAGGGCCCCTGGGGGAGATGCTTGGCTGCCCATGAATGGGGCTCATGGGGGGAGAAGAAACATGAATCAGGCAGCCCACATAAAGAAGGAGCAGCATAAACGGGGGGGCACATGGGGAGAAGCAGCATAAACTGGGGGGGCCACATAGGGTGAGAAGCACTATGCCACAAGTAGACCGCATATGGAGGAGAGCATTATGAAACAAAGAGAAACGGGGGTGCCTATATATATTACCTGGAGGCTGTCTTGGGCTATATATGTTATTTAGAGGCTATGCTGGACTGTGTCTATTACATTACTTGCTGGTGTGCAAAAAAACGCTGCTAGCGGCGTTTTTTTGGCGGGGCGCAAGTGACAGATTTGCCAATACCACTGTTGCAGCACCTGACCGCAAGCCCCATTGACAATGAATGGGGGCTTGCCTGATCGGTGCTGCAAGTCGGCCATTAAGCGACAGATCCAGAAGATGCAGCGATATCTGCTGGATCTAACGCGAATTAAGGCCCCGTCACACGCTCCGATATCATGAATGATATCGAGCGGAAGTGACGCGGCTTGCATCGCACGCGCGGTCGCATAATTACCGCGGATGCGATGCATCTGTGCTGACATTCGCCATGCCAGCAGTTAGGACCCTATTAGTTTTTATGATCATATTAAACAACTTTACTATTTAGATTTGATAGTTGCGTTCTAAATAAATATTACAATCTATATGATTACATAACTTTGTTGCCCTATAAAGTGCGGGGGGGGAGCCCGAAAAAATTTCTTGCACAGGGGCCCACTACAGTCTGTGTCCGCCCCTGTTGTGAGCCCCATCGGGGACAGCGACGATAATGTGTGCAAAACTGTAAAGCGCTGCGAAATATGTTAGCGCTATATAAAAATAAAGATTATTATTACTATTCCTTCCTGACTCCACATACGGCAATCAGACTAGCTCCCTGGATCAACGCTGTATCTAGGAAACTAGTGAATATAGCCTGTAATATTATACTTTTCAAGAAAGGCATCCAGTCCCTTCTTAAATTTTAGTAAGGAATCACTCATTACAACATTAGACGGCAGAGAGTTCCATAGTCTCACTGCTCTTACAGTAAAGAATCTGCGTCTGTGATTATGACAAAACCTTCTTTCCTCCAGACGTAGAGGATGCCCCCTTGTCCCCGTCACAGGTCTAAGAGTAAAAAGATCATTAGAAAGGTCTTTGTACTGTCCCCTCATATATTTATACATTGTAATAAGATCACCCCTAAGCCTTCATTTTTCCAAACTAAATAACCCCAAGTGTAATAACCTGTCTTGGTATTGCAGACCCCCCAGTTCTCTAATAACCTTGGTCGCTCTTCTCTGCACCTGCTCCAGTTCAGCTATATCTTTCTTACACACCGGAGACCAGAACTGTACACGGTATTCTAAGTGTGGTCGCACTAGTGACTTGTATAGGGGTAAAATTATGTCCTCCTTATGAGCATCTATGCCTCTTTTAATGCATCCCATTATTTTATTTGCCTTGGCAGCAGCTGCCTGACACTGGCCACTAAATGTGTGTTTGCCGTCCACCCATACACCCAGGTCTTTTTCAGTGACAGTTTTGCCCAGTGTTTTACAATTAAGCACATAATTATACATCTTATTTGTTCTACCCAAGTGCATGACCTTACATTTATCCCCATTAAAGCTCATTTGCCATTTATCAGCCCAAGCTTCTAGTTTACATCAAATCCTCCTGTCATATAAAATTGTCCTCCTCTGTATTGATTACCCTGCAGAGTTTAGTGTCATCTGCAAATATTGAAATACTACTCTGTATGCCCCCTACAAGGTCATTAATAAATATGTTAAAGAGAAGCCGCCCCAATACTGACCCCTGTGGTACCCCACTGCTAACCGTGACCTAGTCCGAGTGTGCTCCATTAACCACCCTTTGTTTCCTATCCCTGAGCCAGTTCTTAACCCAATTGCACATATTTTCCCCTATCCCCAATGTTCTCATTTTTTGTATCAACTTTTTGTGTGGCACCGCATCAAAAGCTTTTGAAAAGTCCATATACACCACGTCCACTGCATTCCCTTGGTCCAGTCTGGAACTTACCTTTTCATAAAAGCTTATCAGATTAATCTGACAAGAACGGTCCCTCGTAAACCCATGCTGATACTGTGTCATGAGGTTTTTCTGCCTCAGATACTCCAGTATTGCATCTCTTAGAAAACCCTCCAGGATTTTACCCACAGTAGATGTTAAGCTCACTGGCCTATAATTTCCAGGTTCAGTTTTTGCCCCCTTTTTGAATATTGGCACCACATTTGCTATACGCCAGTCCTGTGGTACAAACCCAGTTATTATGGAATCTTTAAAGATTAAAAATAATGGTCTATCTATAACTGTACTTAATTCCTGCAGTACTCGGGGGTGTATCCCATCCGGGCCCGGGGATTTATCAACTTTAGTGATTTTTAGACGCCGCCGTACTTCCTGCTGGGTTAAGCAGGTGACATTTAATGGAGAAATTTTTTTATCACTGATCATGTTATCTGTCATGGGATTTTCTTGTGTAAATACAGTTGAAAAAAAGTCATTTAGCATATTGGCTTTATCCTCATCCACCATTTCACCCAGACTATTTTTCAGGGGGCCAACACTATCATTTTTTAGTTTCTTGCTATTTATGTAGTTAAAGAATATTTTGGGATTATTTGTACTTTTTCTGGCAATGAGTCTCTCTGCCTCAATCTTTGCTGTCTTGATTTGCTTTTTACAGAATTTATTTAATCTTCTGTATTTATTTAATGCCTCATCACTACCTACTTGCTTTAATTCCCTAAATGCTTTCTTTTTGTCACTTATTGCGCCCCTTACAGCTCTATTTAGCCATAGTGGTTTCCTCCTATTTCTAGCATGTTTATTCCCATAGGGTATATACTGTGCACAGGTCCTATTCAGGATACTAATAAACGTCTACCATTTTCTTTGTGTATTTTTATGTCTCAGGATATCGTCCCAGTTTATTGCACCAAGATCATCTCTCATTCGTTGGAAATTTGCCTTCCTGAAGTTTAGTGTCCTTGTAACCCCTCGACTACACATCTTATTAAAGGATACATTATTTTGTGATCACTATTACCCAAGTGACCCCCAACCCTTATATTTGATCTGGCCTGTTGGTTAATATTAGGTCTAGCAGTGCCCCCACATAATATGAGTCAAGCTCTCAGTGTAAAATTACACATCAATTGAGAATCATCTACAAAGTCCATATTTATAAAAAAAATATGAATTAAACCCCCTATCATAATAAAGTGCCTCGTGTACATGAAAAATATATTTATATTAAATATAGAGTGTGAAAAGCTATAACTAGTGAATAGCTATGATGATTAAATTGACACTGAGGAGTTTAAAATAACGTCCAAAATGTCATATATAGATGTAAAAGAGAACACCAAACAGTGAGAAGAAGTGCACGAAAATAAACCTGAAATATCAGTAATACTAATGAGGTCATATGAAAGAAGCCACAATACTTAAATAAACTATTGGGATCACATATAACCCAAGTGGATTAAAGAACCAGTGAAAAAAATATTATTACATAGTACAATATATGGACCGTAAAACATAATGTGAACCTAGACAGTTCTGAGATGAGGCGGGCGATTGTTCCCCCTGCAGGAAAGGAGCAAATCAGTCACTACTCCACTCAGAATGAATGGCAGGTTCAGCATTTGTTAACAAAATCTGTTATGAATGTTTTAGAAATGAATTCTGAGCAGGGGCTCCCTCTGGTGGTTACAAACAGTACTGAACCATTCAATGAGGATTGGCAATCAGGAATTACAGACTGGCTGGATATAAGGGAGGTTTCCCCCCATCATGGTTGCCGGTGATCAATTGTTCCTGTCTTAACGTTTTTTCCTGGTTCACTTGGAAGCTTGCTGAGTCTTGCCTCTTCTCCTGCTCTCAGATAAGATATTTTCTGTTTTTTGTTTTTGTGCTTGCCATTTGCATTTTTCTCTGCATTTCTGTGAGATTGGCCAGGTTCCCCTCCCCGGCGGGCTTGGGCCCCTCTCGGTTCCTCTGGAGCCACTGCTGTTTGTTCATTTGCCTTTTCCAATTTTTTCAGTGGCTGCAGCTGAGTTTTGTTACACCAGAGAACTAATTTAGGTGGTAGAGGTCGTGTGATCTCAGGTGTTTTTGCACTTAGTAGCGTTGGCTTTTTTTTAGGGTTTTTTGGATTGCAGTAAGTATCCTTCCTATCCGTTTCTGTCTAGGCAGATTGGGCCCCAACGTTTGCTCATACTATTTTCTGTCTGTGTCTGTATTTCCTCTTGTCTAACCGCCATTACATGTTTGGGGGCTTCCTATGTTCTTTGGGGATCTGCTCTGGGGCAGATAGCTTTCCTCTTTCTATCTTTAGGTGTAGTTATCCTCTCAGGCTGTGACGAGGCGTCTAGGACCAACGTAGGAACGCTTCACGGCTGCCTTTAGTTGTGGTGGTTAGTCAGGGTACTGCAATCCAGTAGATTCCAACCTCTCTGGTGTATTGCCGTTTTTGCCTGCTCTCCTCAGCTACCAAAACATAACAAAAATCCATACAAGACTGAAACCAAGGTCAATAACCTTAAGGAATTGAATACACGTGACGTGAACATAATAGATACTAGTCCATAAAGGTGAAGAATAAAGAATATGTTTATTAAAGAACCCGAATCCCCAAGATGTGCATTATCGAGAAATACCAGACTACCCAAGTCAATACACAGAATCGACAATATTGCTCAAAACTACAAATTCCTAAATAGAAAATAAGCAATAGAACCTTCTGAATTTATATCAACAGGAATTCAAAATTTTCTGTATCTAATATACATTCCTTCCTAATCATAATTTGTCAGAATAGAAAACAACATCAGAGTTGAATAAATAGACAACCTGATTTATTTCCAAAACACACGATTGTAGAAATGTATATGGATGTCAATGCCTATAAAACAAAAAAACTATTAAAATATGTACAAAACAAACAGCAATTCTATGTGGAAACCCACCATAGATAGACAGAACATTGAAAATACTGATACTACCAAGTAAACATAATT